>NJDD01003623.1:298265-373158 GCA_002245505.1 Calephelis nemesis | reverse complement strand
ACGTCGTGACGATATAGCGGCAGGAATAGGTAAGGCGGTGGTACCAATCCGGGTGAGTCGCTGCAAACTCTACCACCTAGTCAGATGTCACGGTGTTAGTGACGGAAATCCTATGCTCGCCTTTTACGAGCTGGCTGGCAGGAAGGCAGATGGTCTATTCTGCATAGGAACCCGGACCAACACGGGGAAACTTGTTTTTTTATTGGACAAGACAGCGAATAAGCCCACAACTCTTCCGACGGTAAGAGATAACTATGATCTATAGTCACCATAGATATTATAGATGCGCCGGAAAGAGCAAGTGTACTAACTACTCTGCCATCCGGTCCGAATCCGCTCCATTCACACTATTCCCTGCACACAATGTCCTTTCCATGAGCGCCGGCAGTGGGGTGCAAGGGGGTTCAACTGCATCCCCCTGTCCGGAAAGAAAGTAGATAGAAAAAATTAACTGATTGAACTTGCGGGAGAGTAATGCTTTTCGAAACTTTGTATGTGTGTATGTTCGTGTTCGTATGTACATAGGTATATATGTTTATTTCGATGTTTCATATTAGTTAACAGTATGTATTGTTGGAGATGCACCCCCCTGAAAATAATCCTGGCGACGCCCATGGTCCTTTCTATATCTGTAGTATACCTTCCATCACTGCTAAAAAAAATTGATCCAGCACGACATCGTTGACTAAAACTTTTAAAAAATTGTTTTAGCTATCTCTTTCAAATACCATTGCTGTGGCTTTCTTCGCATTCAAATCTTAGCCTCTTTCTATACAATAATCTTCTATAACTGTGACCAATGTTTTGCAGCTCTACCCCACCCACTACTCAATACCCACTATCATTCAATCTAAAATAAAACTATGGTGCAATCTTTAATTAACTTTATGAATTTAGTATATAATAATCGTATCAGTGAGATCCGATCAGTGAGAAAGAGTGGGATTGAAAGAAAGTGTTGTTGTTAAAATGCGAAAGGGCATCATGCTCCGTTGGTTCGGTCCTGTGGAAATAATGACAGATGAAAGATTGACAAGATATATGTACAATGTGAATGTAGATTGATGTAGGTACCCGGGGAGACCAAGGCTCACGATTCACGATCAGATCAATCGGATATTATCCGAGGGTGGTGTCAAGAGTCTCCGAAACCGGCGTGTTTGTATGAAAAGGGTAATAAATATGAAGTAAGCGAGACAGGTTTGTCAGGATCGTGAGGTCTGGCACTCGATACTCTTGCCTATCCCGTTAGGGACTTGGCGTGAAGATATGTATGTATGTATGAATTTATTTCTTATCGAATGGGTCCTTAGTAAAATAACAATGTCATGGTAGCAGAATAGGTGGGGCGGTTGTACCTATACGTAACAAAAGCCACCAGACTAAGATGCAAGTCACTTTGTCTGCCTAACCGCACTGATGGAATAATTAAGTACCTACTCTGCAGCAAGGGCAGGGGTTTAATTTATGTCTAAACCTTTAAAGCAGGGATCTGCTTAGGTCGAACAATATTCGCCCTGTTAGGTTTGGAGTCTACCCTGAATGGTGAGTATGTGACCTCCCAGCTTGAAGATTAGATCCCTGCTGCTCTCAAGTACTAGACTATTTTACCACCAATATTGTAAAAGTAGTTTTATTAACAAATTAACTTCCGCTTGCGACTCCGTCCGCGCGGATGTCAATTTAAAACTGAAAAATTAAGATTTTTTTCTACGTATTTTTCCAGGATAAAAAGTATCCCATTTTATGCCCAGGATAATAAGGTATAATTATACCAAGTTTCATTGAAATTAGACTGTTAGTTTTCACGTGATGCCTGAACATACAGACAGACAGACAAAAAATTTTTTAATCACATATTTGAGTTTGGTATCGATCCAGTAACACCCTCTGCTATTTATTTTTTCAATATTTTCAATGTATAGATAATATCAGAGTTGCGTACTTCGCTATTGTAATTTGTGACGTCAGACGTTAACGGGATAATGCAATTACCTATAGTCGGTGTTACGCATATTTTTGTTCTCGGAGGGATGGAAACGCAATGCACTTGAGGGGCTTATGTAATTGATTATATAACTATTGTTGCATAAATATACTCTTGCATCTATTGTTCCTATAGGGGTAAATAGAAGTGTAATACTATGCCATGATTAACCAACAGTATTACATCTTGTCAAAAGATAAGTACGTGTTAATTTACTATAGCACTACTATTTAAATTATGCGCTTCGGCTTTACACTTTTTACATTTTATAATTTATACTTTTATTTTTAATTTGGCTTACTTAATCTAAATTAAAGCGAATCAGAATCAGAATCAGAATAATCTTTATTCACATGAACCATACAAGTGGTATTTGTGCTAGTCGACATTTTTTAAACTACCACCGGATCGGAATCGCGGCCTCACACTGAGAAGATCCGGCGAAAGAAACACAGCGGGCTTGTCTTTTTTTCAATACTAATATTTACAATATAATCTAGATTAAAATTACTAATTACAATCTGATTTTAACTTCAATAAAAGGTACAAAAAATTACATTAGAAATTGCAGTGGGAGATTGAAACCTCTATTCCCAAGCATGTTCATCTTCCAAATACTCTGCGACTGTATAATATTTGACATAATTTTGCTTTGATACATTTTTTAAACTTATTTATAGATAGATCTCTAATACCAATGGGCAGCTTATTGTAGAAACGTATACATTGACCCAAAAAGGATTTACTAATTTTACGGAGACGAGTTTTGTACGCGGTTAGATTATTTTTATTCCTCGTATTAATATCGTGAACATCACATTGTTTTGTAAACATACATAGATTTTTTAACATACATTAAGTTTTTATAAATGTATTGGGAACTGAAGGTTAAAATATTTATTTCTTTGAATTTTTCTCGGAGGGAATCACTTACTTTAAGATTATAAATAGCTCTAATAGCTCTTTTCTGGAATACAAATATAGTATTTATATCTGCAGAATTTCCCCAAAGAAGTATCCCATAAGACATTAAACTATGAAAATAGCTAAAATATACTATTCGGGCTGTTTCAACATCGGTTAATGTTCTTATTTTTTTAACTGCAAATGCTGCTGAACTAAGCCTATTTGCCAGTTTCTCAATATGAGGGCCCCATTGTAATTTATTATCAATTGTGATGCCTAAAAAGACAGTGGATTCAACGAGATCCAGATTAGATCCATTTAGTTGTACATTAAAATCTACTAGCCTAACATTGGGCATTGAAAATCTAATACATTTAGAAAAGCGAAATGATTAATTATGTAGTAACAACTCTACATAGATTTATCTTTAAAATACATTCGGATTTCCGAAGCTTGACGAATATAGCCGAAGCGCATAATTTGAATAGTACTATTATACTATTTTATATTAGAATGTCGCTCTTAGTAGAAGTATAGTTAACTTGGAATATTCGTGGATCTATGTACAGTACTAATACTTAAATTAATCGTTTCCGCTTTACACTTTTTACACTTTATACTTTTGTTATTAAATTGGCTGACCTAATCTAAATTTAAGCGAAATGATTAATTATGTGTAATAACAACTTTATATAGATCTTTGAAATACATTCGGATTTCCGAAGCTTGACGAATATAGCCGAAGTGCTTAATACTACTGTATAAGTAATTCCTCGTGACTTTATGACAAGCTACGAATATTATATTTGGTAGATTATAGTAACGGCGTTAGACGATTTTCCGAGCTTGTTGGTACTTGTGTCTTTAATTGTAGAATTAAATATTGTTTGATAGTTGTTACCACGACGATTACATCCGGGATTTGTTTTCAAAACCTGTTTTTTAGGAAAAGATTATATATTTTAAATCGTAGGTAATTGGGTCGTAAAATAATAGTCAAAATTTTGAAACCTATAATTAATTACTATCTATCATAATACATATTCACACAACTATTTATTGCTTTGTTAATTAAAAAAACTTGTCAATTAAATCACACGTGCGTCTGAAATTAGCTACACCTTGTAAAAATAAATTTATTTCAAGACAATTTTAAGAAATAAGATTCACATTATAAACACGTTTTCTGTTAAAGATGAATGTTTTATTAAACCGACCAATTTAATGGTGTCTTTTTTCCTGTCTTTAACATAAATTAACAATAGCTACATACTTGTTCTACCTAACTACATACTCTACATACAAGTAGATTCATGACGTTAGTCCTAACGTGAAAAAATATTCGTTAGAATGCCTCGTTGGTCGAGTGGCTAGCGTACACGCCTAACTACACCGACCAACTAATAGGCTCGGGTTCAATTCCCGACGGGAGCAAGCATTTGTGTGATGAACATTTGGATGTCTGCATTTCCGGATTTTGGTGTTTATTGAATTTATTTATTTATTTTACACTTTATTGTACACGTAATATAGAATTGACAGTGAGAAAATACAAATATAGATATAAATATTTATTTTGGTATCTATTTAAGTTTTTATATGTTTTAATATCGTTGACTAAAATCCATCGCAGAAGCATATAATTCGCTTACTTTGGTGTTAGATTCAATTTCTGTAACTTGTCCAGGTATATTTATTTATTTATTATACTTTGTTTTTGACTCTAACATTAAAAAATCTTTCATATTAATTAATTTTGCATGCGATTATCGTTCTTATCATTGTTATTTTAAGCAATTACTATCATAGAATCGTTTTCTTAATGTTAACGGCAAGCTGTTGGCTCTAGCACTAAGAAGATAATTAATTGAAGTGAATTGATAGCATTGTGTTGCCTTTACTGCTGTAAAGATATTTGCTCGACAAAAATAATTAAGAGCTCGATGTTGGCTCTACTGCTGTAAACATATTTGCTCGACGTAACTTGATGACTTTATGCTGGCTTTACTGCTGTAAAGATATTTGCTCGACGTAAACTGATGACTTGATGTTGGCTTTACTACAATAAAGATATTTGCTCGACGTAAACTAATGACTTGATGTTGGCTTTACTGCTGTAAAGATATTTACTCGACGTAAACTGATGACTTGATGTTGGCTTTACTGCTGTAAAGATATTTGCTCGACGTAAACTGATGACTTGATGTTGGCTTTACTGTTGTAAATATATTTGCTTGACGTAAACTGATGACTTGATGTTGGCTGTACCACTGTAAAGATGTCTGCTTCATGAGAATTGGTGGCAAGATGATTACTCTCAAGGTACCGTAAAGATATTTTCGTGTCAGGAATTTGATGGCTTGATGTCGACTCTACCACTGTAAAGACATTTGCTCTGTTTAATGGTTTGGTTTTAGCTTTACTGCTCTAAAGATGTGTCGATATGATGTACTGGCTTCATGTTGTCTCTACCATTGTTGAGAAGTATGCTTCAGGTGACAAAGTTTTCGCTCTTATAGTACTATAAAGATTTTGTTCTTGCCGTGAATTAAACGTTTGATGTCTACTCTACCACTGTAAAGATATCTGCTTCATAAGAATTGGTGGCAAGATGCTCACTCTCAAGGCAGTGTAAAGATGTTTACTTGACGTGCGTCCATGACTCTGGTGTATTTACAATTGTAGAGAAAGTAGCAAGATAAGAATTACGGTTTCGGGTTGGTTTTACCACTTTAAAAATATTTGCTTGATTTGTATAGAAGGCTTTATGTGAGCTCTATTACTGTAAATGGTTTGCTTAATGTTGGTTGTTAGGCTTTTTTATCATAACAGTTTTAGCCCTTTTTCCATTGTTGGAAATTTGGCGTTCAATTCTTAAATAGAGCCGTAGATACTCTAGAGCCGTAGATACTCTAGAGCCGTAGACAGTCTATTATCGGACTGTAAAGATGTCTGCTTCATAAGAATTGGTGGCAAGATGCTCACTCTCAAGGCAGTGTAAAGATGTTTGCTTGACGTGAGTCCATGACTCTGGTGTATTTACAATTGTAAAGATAGTAGCAAGATAAGAATTATGGTTTCGCGTTGGCTCTACCACTTTAAAAATATTTGCTTGATTTGTATAGAAGGCTTTATGTTAGCTCTATTACTGTAAATTGTTTGCTTAATGTCGGTTGGCTTTTTTATCATAACAGTTTTAGCCCTTTTTCCACTCTTGGAAATTTGGCGTTCAATTCTTAAATAGAGCCGTAGATACTCTAGAGCCGTAGACAGTCTATTATCGGACTGTATCTATAGAAGAATGTAAATGGCTACATAGGCATATTTTTATGTGATAGAACAGCGAAAAAAATCTTAGCCTATGGACACCGTACCTAAATGTTATAGGTTCGTCACTGTAACATTGTCTTGTCCCGGGTTGTTGTTGTTGTTGCTAAGTTGCTGTACAGCACTCTACCACCAGTGATCTAGTTGGTTTTTCTTTAACTTATATAACTTGACTTATCTTTTAACTTATGCTCGCCTCTTACGAGCTATCAGATAGAAAGGCTATTTATACTATTCAGGGGACCCTGAGTAACGCGGGGAATCCTATTAATATTATAAATGCGAAAGTTTGTATGTATGGATGTATGGATATTTGTTACTCTTTCACGCAAAAACTACAAAGCCGATTACGATGAAATTTGGTATATAGGTAGCTGAAGACCCAGAATAACATATAGGCTACTTTTTATCCCGGAGTTCCCGCGGGATTGGGACTTACGCAGGTGAAACCGCGGGGCGCAGCTAGTAATTAATAATTGAGTCGCTATTTCACCGCTTCAGATTTGCGTACACGCCTAACTGCATCGACCAACCGTGAGGCTTGGATTTGATTTTTGAATCCCCACAAATCATTTTTGTGAAAACGATTCCTGTTTTTAATGGGTGTTTTATTAACTTTACACTATTATCTTTAGCTACATGTAACTATTTACGTGTATAATATCATTCTCAAACACCCATAACACAAGCATGTAATTTGCTTTCTTTTGGGGTTAATTCAAATGTATTATGTGTTAAGGGATATTTATATAAGTACCTATTTAAAATAAAGTTACGAGAAACCTCTGGCTGTTTTGATGCTATACTTTTGAGTTTTTTTGGAATCTGTGGTCTAGCGGTCCAGGTGTTGGACTTCTTGAGGACCCGAGTTCGATTCCCGGATCGGGCAATTGAAAGAAAATGTGGGTTTGACAGTTTTCTGATAAAAAAAAATGTTGTTTGGGATTGCATATGTGCCCGGTTGGCGATAGGCTTGCCACCTATCACATTGTGGACTTAGTGTCGTCTACTTGTGGGTACCCTGTTTGTGCCTCTACCTACCTCTTCGGGGATATAGGCGTGAAGATACTTTTGGAATCTGTAGTGTGTTCTCTTACACACTAATAGTCTAAGATCTGGTGTGACAATTGACTACTATATAAATGGCAGACATTTCAAGTTAACTAATATGTACCGACAGCGTGTTTCGTGAACCTTCCTATTACGTGGCACTCGCTCGGCACCTTGCGCGGTGCGTGCACTATTTAACCTATTACAGCCATTGAGAATGATGTAACTATTATGTCAGCAAGTGATTATTTATTCGTACATAGAATAATCACGTAAAATACTATAATTACAAGCTAATCGTGATAGCTCGAAGGGAGAGATGGTGGTACTTTAAGAGCCAACAGACATTGATTTTTGAAGTAAAAACTTCTTTAGTGGCGTTGCGCACTTTTTTTTGGAATGGGTGAAAACTTCTAAACTCGCGTCAGGACACGTGACCTGATCAAAAATTCGACGGATGGAGAGTAAAAACCCTACGCGGCGTAGGAGAGGAAGTATCCCGCTTTCTTTCTACGACGCGGCGAAAATGTACGCTTGCGCCTGCTGTTTCGTTTAGACGGCGCAGGGCGTTTGCGCGAATGTTCGTGTTGTCACGTTTGTGTACGATAGCGCAATAAATGAATATTGTATTCTACCACATAAATGATAGTACTTTCATACTGATAATTAAAGCCATTCGTGCAAAATTATTCCCTAACCATTCCAAAATATCAAAAATGCACAACGTTAATATTCAAGTTTTCACTTCTGCCGGCGCTCCTGGAGTGCGATCCGTCGTTTTTTTAAAATGTCGTTCTTAATTATGTACGATTAGTTGTTATATACTTTTAAGGTAACTGGTATATGTCGTCGTTGCATTATGCCAGTGTTTGTTGTGGTTGTGTGCTCTAAAAATATTTGATGGCTCGTCGGTTGACTTTGTTGCATGTTCAGTTACAGGTCAGGTATGAGTATTTATTGAAGTTTTAAACTAATCTAGACATTGTAAAGTAAGTTTGTAATACTGTATATATTTAGAAAACTACTTTCAAATTGATTATTCGTATATCCTTTGTATGATTCAATGATCATAGAGATAGGTCAGCCATTCCACGTATCTCAACATCTTTACTTTTATGTAGTAGTTTTAAAGTAATGTTTTTTTTTAAAAATCCACTAGCTGACACCGCAAACGTCATTATACCTTAAACATGTCACATGCGGTATTACTTTAGGTAGGTACTTTACAACCTATTCTCGTACCAAATATACGTTAAATATTTCATGAAAATTGGTCGAGCCGTTTTGGAGATATGTGTCATGAATACCTTGACACGAGACTTTTATAGAAATTATTATATCGATTAGTTTGTTTTATTGATCGTTATAAATTGTACTCTCCTGATTATTAGTTAAAACACTATCTAGTTATGGTAATTTTTATTATAAGTAGATGAGTTTTCTATCACTTGTCTATTATGTGAGTTTCATTGATCTTGTTGAAATAAGAGTGTACACTAAAAGGTCTATATGAATAAAATAACGTCAAATAAACTATTGGGTAATCCGTTTTACGAGACGTTACCAGACGTTACGAGTTTTGTTACTCGTGTTCTTTTAACACTGTGTGTGTGTGTGTTAATTTTTCTCGCCATTAGATACGTTGATTTAGCAGTGTCTCCCGAGTTCTCCTCATTTGCTGATAGCACCGATACCTAGTCGGGTCATTGTGTTTAAACTTTTGTATCTCACATCATCATTTCATATTCTTTAATCCCAGCGATGTGAATCATCTTGCTGAAAGCTCGGCAGAGCACTAAGTACTCAGTGTAAAATTTTATAGAAACAACTTCAGTTTGTAAAGGAAAAATCTCGTTTTGCCCGAGATTAACAAAGAGCGACATCGTGAATACATGTCACGTCACCCATGAAACCCAGGCTTTGTCCAGAGTGTGAAAGGGTTCACTCATTAGGAAGATTGCGAGGGCGCGGAACGATGCGAACATTGTCTATCGCTGAGCTAGCGTTATAGTCCAAGAATTCGCGGTCACATAAACTTTGTATCTTATTGAACATTCCTGCCCCCATATCGGAAGTTCTTTAAACTCAATTTCCAGTTTTACAGGAAAACGTACTTACTTATGTAAGAAAACATTACTTCATAAGCTCAGGTTGCCACATGCTCTCTTTTTCCTATGTTTTTGATGCTTATTAGCGGCGTGTGCATCTTATCATTATGAAATCGGAAGGTCCGAGATCCGACTAAATACAATAACAAATAGAATTTAAATTTTTACGTACGTTGATAGTATATAGCACACCAGGTTTATGTAACGTATTATACAATCTAATATGTCTATTTCTTAAGAGTACATAGGCGACGCGTATTTCTTAAGATCAGGAAATATGGTTGTTTATTTGCTTTGCAATGTATAAGCTATAAATAAATGATAGACAAAAAGAGTCAGCAGCTCTCCGGTTATTCTATGCTAGCGTTGCAACATTGTTAGTACTTGCCACCTCAATGTTACCATTGCGTATTATATCACTTGCATTCAGAAAGTATACACATCTTTACAAAGATTTTCACAATATCACAAAATATACTCGCGGCTCGACAAAAAGTAGTATCTGGTAAATGTTATCTACACTTCTATACTAATAATATAAAGAGGAAATGTTTGATTTTTGTTTGAAATGAATAGGCTCCAAAACTACTGGACCGATTTCAAAAATTCTTTCACCTTTATAATGCTACATTATCCCTGAGTGACATAGGCTTTGTTTCATCAAAATCGGTGAAGTAGAAGCCAAGTTACATGGAGAAAACTGCGTCAAACAGTTGTTAAGATATAAATATAAAATGCATTTTCTTAAGCAACTGAAGTTACTTTCAAGGACAACATTTATGACTTCCGTAACGTAAAATTAGAAGTGTTATGTGATAATCGTAGTAATAATTAACTTGAATGAATAAAGTATGAAATGGCAAAGCCCATTTACATATGGACTGTCCCATTCGCTTTCTAGCTAGTGATCGCTCCAAATATCGAACGATAAACTCGAGAATGGTCTCTACTGCTGCAAAGCATTATAAGGACAAGATTTGCAGCTTGTCCGATAGGGATTTATCGCCTTAACTATTCCTGCCACTATAATGACAGTGTTTGGAACTGGAGTATCCGAGGCCGGTGAATAGAATAGTCGGCCTGACACCCAGGCCACAGTATAGCTATATATCAGCTATAACATCTGTAGAATAGATAGAGTATATTTATTTCACTTGAATTAAATTATTATTATTTTCAAAGATTAAAACATCTATATAAACAGGAGTTGAATGTCGTTTTCAGAATGGTATACGAAATATTATGATGAAGGTACCCGGTGAGACCTAAGTTGACATTTCACTATCAAACTGGTCGGGTTTTGTCCTTGTTTTGTTGTTTGTTGTCCGGTGTTTTGTTTAGTTTTGAAGTATGAAGAGTCCCCGAAGCCGACGTGTTTGGATGAAAAGGGTGATGAATGTAATGGAAGCTAGGCAGGTTAGCAAGGATCATGACATTTGACACTCGGTAGACACTACCGTCTACTCATACCGTCAGGGATTTGGAGTAAAGATATAGAAGCATTTATATAATAAGAAGATGTAAGTAAAGTTGTTTTCCGCGACAATTCAAGTTGCGTGGAGTGGTATGTAGAGTAATATTCAAACATAGAGTCAGACACAGCGCATATTAGAACTTCAAAACACGTGAAGATGATCATAAGACCTTGTAAATGACATTAAGGAAACCTCATGAAAAATAGCTCTGCCCACATACTTTACCTGGCTCGGATACATGAGATATTACTAAAACAAATTTGTATTTGATACAAGGAGATAACAATTTTACGTAATTTTTATCTTCCGCATGTTGTTGGAGATAACGCGCCTTTTATGAGTTACTACTCGGTGTAGTAATCTTTATTTGTACTTTCTGAGAATGTGCCCGTAATGATTGAATAAGGAAATACGGACAATATCGGGCACTTTTTTTGCGATTTTATTACACAGTTTTTTATCTCGTCTCTGTGAGCATTGTCGAAGCTAAAGATAGCTGTTTACAAACTGTAAAATTATCCACTAATGGCTAAGTTGAATAATGTACCTACAATTAGAGATAGGCCTACAGTGGTTTTTTTGTTTGGTTTTATAAATACATAATTGAATTAAAAATTGTAATTGTTTTTTTATGATAATGGAAGGCAAAAAAGCAGATGGATTTCCTGATGGTACGAAATTCACGCCGCCTAGAGACTCCAAAGGTGGTAATGGTGCGTTGCCAACCTGATGCCGGGATGTTAGGCCTCGAGCAAAAGTAAGTTTACCGGCTACCTACCCTCCGAACCAGAACACGTTAACGGCAAGCATTGGGCGTCATGGTGGCTTTAATAGGTAAGACGGTGGTAACAATCCAAGCGAGTCGCTGCGAAACTCTACCACCTAGCAGGATGTCACGGTGTTAGTGATGGTAAGCCGATGAAAAAAAAGGCGAGCTCTTACGAGCTGCCTGGCAGGAAGGCAGACGGTCTATTCTACAAAGGAGACCGGACAATCACGGTTATCTGGTAACTGATCTAAAGTAGTCCTGTTTTATATTTTTATTGAAATTATGCGCACATGAAAATGATGATTCTTGGATAGAAACATACTTGGAATGACCCCGTCAATAGCCAACCGATTTTGATGCTTCTTTTTTATAAAGATAGGTCATGATTCTGAGGTAGTCCTATATTAATGTTATCATGGTCCAAAAGGTGGTTTTTGAGTTAAAATTAATTTTTTACTAATGTGTGCGAGTATAATCAGCTGTACTACCTACTTACTTTTAAAACTATTTTAATTAGTTACCTCATAATTTTGTGTTTTCTAAGTGTGTTACTATGGTAATTGAATGAGGAAAATGTAAGTAAAATAAAGTTTTAGTATGTTTGCGAGTTTTTTTTAATTATTCATGTCTTTCTATTATTATAGTACCGACCGGTGATACCACAAATACCTCCGTTTTATCAAAAAAGGCTAGCATATTGCTCTTTCAAATATGATCATACGAAAATAATTAGTCGAAGTAAAGATATTATTAATATTTATTGCATTATATCAATTAACACTGATTTTCAAACTTTGGGATCCAAATTGGTATAAAGGGTTCATATTTCTTCATTTATCTTTAATGTATAAATGAAAAGACCGCGTTTTTGTCTTAAATTTAAATTTACACTTTATGTACGTAACTATTAACTTTAGGTCAGTTTAATGAAATAAAATTTATTTATTTATTGAATATGTGTTTTAGAAGATCATAATTATTTATCATGTTTGCGCACCACAATGTGGTAGAATACGTTGGTATACAACGTAATCTACCACTTACGTATAATACGCAGAATACGTTGGTATGGGTATATCTTATTCTACCGCATTGTGGTGTGCAAATATTTTAAAATTTATTCAAATTTAGTATTTAGAATTTAATATTTGAAAAATTTTTAATATGTGATTAGGTTTGACCCAAGCAAATAAAATTGTATGTAGGTAGTGTTGTTAGCTGGGCTGGGTGGTACACCGCGAGTCTAGAAAGGAGGATGTGTGCAGGGAATAGTGTTGATGCAACGTTGGGTAATTTATTAATTCAAAACGAAGTTTTATGCCAGGGAGCTAGATTCGTTTTGCATAAATCTATTCATATCCCAACGTTGTTGTATGGCAGCGAGAGTTGGGTATGTCAGAAAAAGCACGGCAGTATGATAGATGTAAGCGAAATGTAAGTGCTACGGAAAATCTGCGGTGTTGCTTAATATATGATTTGAGAAGAACAAGAGAAGAGGATATGTTTCCTCGTTTCTTCAATACTGCAGCCCTATTTGGGGTGATCTGTTTATTTTAATTGAACATTTTTAATGTTCAAAAACACGCAGTGCAGCAGTTATATCAAAACCGATTTAAAAAAAAAATTACAAGCAGATTTTTTCGTTATGGGTAAAAATATTTTTGAATAATGTGTTTAAAGTTTGTGCAAAATAAATAATATTTATTGGCCCTTTTAACGTGTTTCGACTATTAGTATTAATTTAAACATTAATGAGCCCAAACTCGTCTGTCTCGAGATTTTGCTATTTTACTTGTAATGGTAATTTTAAACCTGTTCATAGAATACCAATTGGGGCGTACTATTTGAGCTAATCAGGAAATGATGTCCAATAATTCATATTGATTGGTTTGTATGGCAGTCATGATTATTTTACGCTCAGCTTTTCTTTAGTTGACCGCCTCGTTGGTCGAGTGGCTAGCGTATACGCCTAAATACACCGACTACGTGCGAGGCTTGGGTTCGATTCCCGACGGGTGCAGGCATTTGTGTGATGAACATTTAGATGTCTGCATGTCTGGGTGTTTATTAAATTTATTATGGTATCTATTTAACTATTTCTATGTATTAGTATCGTTGACTAACATCCATAACACAAGCATATAATTTGCTTACTTTGGGGTTAGATTCAATTAATGTAACTTGTTAAAAAATAATAATACTCGAATTCCGATGACTAGTTTCGACACTATTTAGCTCTCCTATAGGAAAAAAATGAGAGTCTGTCTGTACCTGTATCACAATGTAAGCTCATAACAATTACCTCTGTAGCATCTATGCAAAATTAGTGGTTTTTGATGCTAAATTATTTAAAAATTTTGTATTTTTTTTCATACAATAAATTAAAAAAAAAGTTTTAATTGTCGGTTAAAGCGTTTAGGTGGGACCATTATTCATAATACCTACTTAATAATTCTTGCTATATTCTATCATAATTTTAGCATTTTATTTATTTCCGTTACTTTGTTTGTGTTTCGTTTTTGATGAACGAACAACCAAACATACACAAAAATACACCTCTACACTCGTCATGATGTATTCGTCAGTATGTTTTCCAAAAAAACTTACAGTCATGTCATATCGAAACATGACTAAAGTTCTGCATTATGACTGAATGTGCATTGGTCAATTAATATGAGTAGCGGTGGAGAGGATGATAAGAGCTTGACTTTACATCTGTGATAATTTTTACCCAGTGCAAACTATTTGTACTCGACTTGTAATTAAATGGCTTAAAAACGTCTTTGGTAGGAAAGGTACTTGTGCAAAATATATGTACATTAATTATGAGATGTACCTATGAATCTAACGAAAAAAGATGTACCTATATTGATATAGGTAGCATAGGTAGCATATAAGTATATGCTTAGTTTCGCATACGTTTTCATGTTATTGACTAACCTTATGTTTTATGGCATTCTTTAAAGGTAGGTATTTCTTACTGTTTTATTTTGCAGTATCTTTACACCTGCATACCCGAAGAGGTGCTGCAGGGCACCCACGAAGCCGAAGGGTAGCCGAAGACACCAGGGCCCACAATAAGAAAGGCGGCAAATCCATCGCCAGCCTAATCCCGTACAACGTTGTTTTTATTGGAACATTGATAAAAGTAAAACACGTTTACTTTTTGTAGTCCGACTTGGGGATCGAAACCGCATGAAGTCGAGTCCGAAAACTGGACTGCTATACCACAGAGGCGATTATTTTTTTATTAATTTTCTTGACAAATCATAAAATGTATATAATAAAAATATTGAAGAATGTAGCTTAATTACACAGCACCAAACAATTTTAAGAATAACATAAAAACGTGTGCTCGTTGTATGTAATTATTGTCGGTACATGACGTTGTAGTAAGACTTGCCAAGATGGATTCGAGCAGGAAGTAAAGTAGGAAAACATTCTAGCGTCACCCAAGGTCGACTGCGCGACGAGTAACATCCAGTTAGGGTTGCCAAATCAAGTTTAATACCAAAGTTGAAAAAATTTTGAGAAAATGGAAAATACTTAGGTACATTCCGAGGCATTTGTGAGAGGTGAGGAGGAGAGAGGTAGAGAAAGTCACTAGATTATTTGCTAGTGCTAATTTCTGTAAGCCATTATAATAATTCAAGATCAAAAATTCTTTTGTTAATATATGCATAGGTATCAATCGAAGTGCAAATTTTTTGGATACGTAAATCAACAAACTGAACAAATGTCTATTTGGGAGTATATATCACTAATAGAGGCAAAAACATTTTTGGTTGTATACAACTTCTTCCTTGGTAAGGTGAATTGAAAAAAAAAACAAATTGGGTAATTTAAATTATTGTATCACTTGCAATGCGATTGACTGAAACATAAGGGTCGTCTAGATTACATTAAGGGGTTATATGACACTGACACCTGACCTGACACGTCACACAAGTGTACTTTTGCACTTTTTAGACGTAACATGCATTTTTTTAAGATATTGGAAGGCAAACAATCGGACTGGTTACATACATAATATAGTAACTTTAAAAAAATATAAAAAAATGTATATTTTTTTTAATAAAATTGATGTCGCCCAGGATTAGATATGTGCTCGGTTTGCGATAGCTTTGCCACCTATCACATTGTGGTACTTAGTGTCTTCGGCTAGTTGTGGCCCTGGTTGTGCCTCTGCCTGCCCCTTCGGGGATATGGGCGTGAAGGTACTTGCTTACTCAATAATTTAGTATATTTGGCAAGTGACAACCCTACATTCAATCGGCATGTCATTATACTATGCGTCTTGCTCTTAACGTGATTGCTATCCGGAATTGTTTTATCATGCTTCCATTTTAAAACGAAGCAAAAAATGTACATTTTGTCTGTCTTTAACAAAGCTGAGTTTGTATTCTAATTACCTACATTTAAATGTATTGTTGGTCAAGATGGTAACGTGCTGAGGTATCTATAATAATTGTTCTGACTTGAATTTATTTTATGTATGAAACAGAACACACTTCTATATAGCAAACGAAATAAAAAGTGTCTTATATCTGTCTCTTGGTTCGAAGCTACCTTTACGTTAATTTTCAGCTAAATCGCTTTAGCCTTTCTTGAGTTTTAAATAGTGTAACAAGACTTTCTTTAGTACGTATAGATACGAGTTAAATACGATAGTTAAAAACGCAGACGGATTATCTGAGGGTAAGAAATTGGTGTCTATAACCAAAAATGTTAATGGTGCGTTTGGCCGCTGCCAATCATAGGCTAGAATGTTAAGCTTCAAACATAATTGACTTGTTGACCTACCTTCTGAATCCGATAACGAGGATGTCTAGCAATCTAATTATAATCTGGACGAACAATTTAGATCCCTAACCAACTTCTATGTCATTGAATACTTTTGTTGAATAATCCAGTCGCCTAAATTCTAAATGTTAAGTTAATAGGGGGATATCGAGATTCAAGAGTAACCCTACTGGGCTCGGCTTATCGTGGGCTCTCTTCCAGGATATATACGGTTGGAAAGATACTTTTTAGGAGGCAATGTACTTATAAAATGGCTAATAATATAATATTATATATTTTCGATGCCCGCCACATACTTTCGGAATTCCATTGCAAAAAAATTCTGGCCTAGGTATGTTTTTAAACAACAGTTAAAATGATTACACTGAATACATTGTACGCATTGATACATTTTATTCTACCGACAAAATTATTGGAAAAAACATCCGTAAGAATGCAAGGCGTGGAAATCTTTTTTTTGCTTTGATCAATTACAACGGCCATCCCACTTGTGAGTTGTCGGCAATGCAGGCTTTGCGGAACAATTCCCATTTCCAGTGTTTATTAAAGATTTCTTACCATAAGTGTGCAATCCGCACACTTACTCTATTGATCGCAGGTATCTGGCAGAGTACAATGGAAACGAATTTGGTTCGGGCTTAAATATTAACTTTGGCACAAAAGAAAACATTATATCCCCAGTATAGAGCACTCCTCCACCTTCGGACAATAGATTGAATGGGATGCGAAGTGGTAAACAGTGGTTCCTGAGAAATACGAATTTAGTCGAATGCAGTCGTTGTACATACATTCCTACTGGATTTAGTTTTTTTAGACAATGCAATATAATATACACACGCTTTTTTATAGTTAACACTTGTACTTATCCACAATATACTTTATTTAACACTTTCTGCTACTTTCTAGCCTACCGGTTTCACCTTTTGCAGCATCATTAGGGCTTTGAAACTAAATATAAGAAAAGACTGCTTTAATTTAACGTTCAATACTTATTTTGTTGGTAACTGGTTGACTAGAAAGTAGCAGAAAGTGTTGAATAAAGTATATTGTGGATAAGTACAAGTGTTAACTACAAAAAACATGTGTATACAATGGAATTCCACCAAGTCCCGACGATAGCAAGTATAGATTCTATATAATATATTGTTATGGTTAATAATAATTATGACTATGTTTCTCAGTTATGAGTATTATTACTCAGTGAACGCAAAATATCTAGAATTTGCCCCAAAAATGCCGCGAACATTAATACAAAACAATAACAAATTGTACTAACTCGGGAGTTTGTATATAAAATATATTATAATATTGAGTTTTATCGCCTCTATGGTCTAGCGGTTCAGTTGTTGGACTTAACTGCATAAGGTCCTGAGTTCGAATCCCGGGTCGGGCAACAAAAAGAAAATTGGGTTTTCCCAGTTTTCTAATAAAAAAAGTTGTTCAGGATTGAATATGTGCCCGATTGCCAATAAGCTTGCCACCTATCATACTGTGGGACTCAGTGTCTAGTCGTGGGTGCCCTGGTTGTGCCTCTGCGGGGATATGGCCGTGAAGATATTTTTTTTAATGTTGAGTTTATAAAGCCATATATATTCATTTGAAGGTCAAAAAAAGACGAATATTATAATATGTTATTACATAACCGTATGTGTTGTATAAAGGCATGATTCTAGAAGTTTTCATTCACCGGTAATTATGAATGGTATTTATTAGTTTGCGAATTGGATGGCTAGAGTTGGGACAGTATTTATCGATAAGATAAGCAAGAGTGACATAATCTAAGCACACGTGTTTCGTACTACTTTTACTTCATTTTTTTGAAATGACTAATATGTTGCTAACCGCGAGGTTTTTACAACTTCAACAGACTATAATAAACTAAATATAGAAAGAAAACCAACAATTATAATACTTTTTGCACAATGCAAAGATCGTAAACGTTATTGGTATATCCATAGTAGTCAATATTCACATTTTTTTCGTTTAAGTATTGTTATTAAAACTGCAAGTTGATGAGCACTTTATTTATTAAAAAATATAGACTGCGTATACATACGTGAACAAAATTTTAATATTTAATAATCTGTTTAATAATATGTGCTTTTGACAATTGTTTAGTCCTCATTATAAATAACTGTAGAGGTTTTAATTACCGTTAAAGTATAATTCAATACAACCAACTCTATAAAACTCTATTAAATTTTTGTTTGAAAATAATAATGCTAGTGTGTTTTTTATTTTCCAATACCTTTTTCTGATTCTGAGAAATGAACAAAATTCAACTTAATAGGATATCAACAATCGGACCCTTGGAAGTACGCAGAGAAGATCCATAGGCCTATTGTTGGCAATTTATTTGTAAAATACAAAGATCTTTTCAGTGTTGCCCTAAATCCTTTGAACGTTGTTATTCTGCTATGAAATGTGCGCCGGCGCTTATACTAACAACGAACCACGACTATCGTTGTATTTATTTAAAGAGTATCTCCACGTCCATATCCCCGAAGGGGTAGGCAGAAGCACAACCAGGGCACCCTAGACTAGCCGAAGACACTAAGTCCCACAATGCCCATATCCAACCCCGAGCAACGCTTTTTTATTACAAAATTGGAAAAACCCTTATTTAATTCTATTAATTACTTATAATAAGAAACCATTTTTGGACGGGCGTAAGTAAGCTTCTGCTCCGACAGTCAATTCCGGGTCTCAGGTGACTTCCTTGCCTTAAAGTTCAATTATGTACTTGATTTGCTTCTATACAAAATAGTACTTAATTTATATTTGATATTTTCCATCGTCGGCACTTGGTAAAACTTCCAAATATTCATATTTTTAAAGAAAGAAACACTTGTACTGTTTTACCTATCACTTATAATTTATTACTTTGTAATTAATAGCCTACCGGTTTCGCTTATACAGCATCATCAGGGCTAAAACTTAAACTGAGTAGTTTAAGTCTTTCTTTAAAAATATGAATAGTACTTAATTATCATTTTCATAAGTTTCAATGGTCATCTGTGAAATTTATTAGTTTCATTTTACAAAAATATATTTTTGAATTTAAAGCACATGAATAAGTAGTCGTTGAAAATACCAAAATCGCTATGTGTACATGTGTAACATGGATTCCTACATTATTTCTTCTTCTTTTATAAATATGGCTTCGATCGTTTTTCACAGCTTACTTCGCCAATGTCAAGTTAGTTATTATTAATTTTTACACAGTCATTAGTCGCTATGCACAAAGTCATGTCAGGTCAGGGTCTTGAGTAAAGCGGTGGCTTTGTTACTCAAGCTCATCTAGTGAGATTTGACTGCAGTGAGGAAATAGACGATACACTAATTTGTTCATGATTATTATATTTGTGCACTTTCACCGAACAAAATTAATCTAATTCCCACCTAAATTAACCACTTTCACTCAATATAAACACGAAATTCAATAATAATGAAAAAAATACGCCCACCTTCATTCTTCATGTCGCCGGAACTCTTACAATATTTAAAGAGTTGCATTTATTGGCCATACATTGGTCAGTAGAATTAAATTTTAACTCAATGAAATCAAATAACCTAGATTTTTTAAATTGATTAACAACTGATGAAGTTCTCAGGTATTCAGGTATAATTAAAATAATCGTTATGAGTCCCATCGTGACCACAGCCTTTGCAACTTGGCCGAAAAATCGACAAATAAAATAAAAATTGTTCTTGAATATCCCGTATAAATAATTAAAAATGTTAATAATAAGTTAATAACAATACGATTTATGTTTAAAATCATATAATCGTACTTGTTGTTTTCTTACTTATAATTTAAATTATACTGAGTAGCTGAATACAAAAAACTGAAGAATACTTAACGTTACAATTTATCGTAATCGTTCCGATCAGATATGGATGAATATACCTTCTTTAGACCTTTTGCCGACATATTGTCTGCTCGCTTCACATCATCCCAAAGGATTCCTGGTCGTTATAATTCCGGTGAACATTTCCATAAAAATCATTCCCGATCATTATCTTATGAACAGGTCGGATTCTTTTTTCTATGTGTATCATTTATTATCTCAACAGGTACAAAAAATGTAAGGGTCCAAAGCGCCGCGTAGACCTTTCTAAGAAGTGTATTCGGATTTGTTTGACACTCTTACGCGAGATATGGAACGGGTACTGGACATTATTGGATGAACTTTGAGGGTATTGGACACCTCGGGAACCAAGAAGTGTGAATTTTTGTTTGAGTTAAAATCAGTCACTTTATTGGCCAGTAAAAAAAAGTTTTCGAATGTACGTATATATTCGTGTGTGTATGTATGTATGTATAAAAAAATGTCTAAGTTTATATTATTACTATACTAGCTGTTGCCCGCGTGGTTTATGGTCCCACAGGAACATTTTATTTTATGTGTTAATCCAAATTACCTTCTATGGGCGCCAAATTTCACTAAAATCGGTTTAGCAGTTTTTGTGTAACAGTAACAAACAAAAAACATATAAACTTTCGCATTTATAATATTAATAGACTTGGTATGTGGGAAAGTGCATGTATTATAATATATAAACTTTTATACATGTAAGTGTATATTTTTGTATTTCATTCTATTTATTTTAACTGAAAGGGTTTGATAGATTTATAAAAAAAACTTGTCTTTACATATACCTTGTTAGCTTGAATAACGTTTAAAAAAACTACTTTATAAAAATCCGTAAACAGAGAATGAATTGAGATTTTATTAATCTTTTACACAAAAAAGAGATCACGATACAAACTCAAAGGGTTATAAAAATTTCAGTTTTCTTCGACTAAGCACCAGAATATTAAGGAGCTTTGTCGAAAGTTATGGTTCATAGGATTTTAAAGGTACAACCGTCGTTGCGCAATTTCCCACAGGATCTTATAAGTAAATAGCATCTTTTGAATCAAACAACAATGGAAGGGCAAGAGTCAGGTAAAGCGCCCCGCTCGGTCGGGGTCCAATGCAGAAGTTTTATATTTCCGCTTCTTTGTAGTTTTTTGGAACCAATTAATAATTTTCCTGGCTGACCGAAGTCATTGTCACGTCACCTTCCTTTGAGATGTAGCTTCATGCTGTCTGACAAAATTGACTTCCAACAATAGTTACTTTTATGGACTGTCTCGGTTTATTTTTGAATGACGAGCAAGTTCATAGATTACGAGTTCTGCACAAAATAATGGTATTATTTCAAGTGTGGCTTTTGTAGTTTGTAATTGATTGTTCTTATTGTGTTATCTGTGCGTGTTTATAAATAGCCATGTTTATGATTCTGGTATTAAATGAGTAGCCATGTTTTTAATTCCAGGTGTTGTAAATGTGTAACCGATACCTAATTTTCCTCTCCTTTTCCTTTGGGCAAGGTGCTCTACGTCCCATTAATTTCAGTTTCCAGTCCGCCAATAGAGTTTTGGCGCCATCGAGAGAAAATATGGTCGAAGTTTTTTCATAATTATTGAATTTCGTGTATTTTATTGAGTGAAATTGGCATTTTGTACAATTTTATTCAGTTAAAGTGTATAAATGAAATAATTATGAGGAAATTAACGAATCGTGTATTTTCTCGTTGCCGCCAAATGAGCTTTAGTAAAGAGGCCACCGCCTTACCCAAGACCGGTCATGACTTATTGACGACTTATGACTAAATATAATTGAATCCCGATTTTGATGCGAATTTCGACTTGACTAATGACAAAACGCTAACGCGAATGCCAAAATCTAAAGGAAGAAAAAAGTTTGCCAGTACGCAAACTTTTTTCGTTTCTGAAATTCCATTTTTTTATTTTTCATGTTGGCTCCTTGTGGTTTTAACATAATGCCTTATGGTCGTAGCCTAATGTTAATAATCATCACTCATTCATAAATAACTTTGATGATTGTAGATCTAGAGTGAGTTAAGATTTTTTATAGATTCATTTACCATAGACATTTTACAAATCTCTTCTACACTTCACCAGTAAGTGAATTGTGTATGTTAAAGTTATTTGAAAAAACAATGTCTAAACTACATGACCAGTAGAATTAACTATTACAAAATTCAAATTTAGATAATAAAAGATAGGTAATCTATCATATATTAATCAAAAGATAGTCTCTATCTTGTAAATAATATTAAGGAATTAATCTTTCCCAGGCAAAAGCTATTGTTCTTAGATGTAGAAAGGTTTTCAGTACCGAGAAATATAACAATTTGATATCTAAAATGATAGAATAAGTAAAAATTTCCTGGAAAAATAAATGAAGTTATATATATGGCATTTATATGACGCATACTGAATGTAAATAAATGTTTGTTTTAAAATTTTTAAAATGCTTATCTTGTCTTCTAAAAAATAGAATTTATACAAAAACATCTTTACTCGTCATTCTCCCTACATTCACAGGAAGCTCCGTCACACTAAATTTAAACTATATAGTAGGCACAATTAAAACAAAAAAAGTAAGTATCTTCACGCCCATATCTCTGAAGAGGTAGGCAGAGGCACAACCAGGGCACCCACGACTATCCGAAGACACTAACTCCCAAAATGTGATAGGTGGCAAGCCCACGCTAACCGGGCACATATCAAATCCCGAGCAACATATTTTTTTTATTAGAAAATTGGAAATCCCAAATTTTCTTTTTGTTGTCCGACCTGGGATTCGAACCCAGGACCTCATGTAGTCAAGTCCAACACCTTAACCGTTAGGCCACAGAGGCGATTTAATAAAATTAGAATAACATATTTATTTTTGAAACTACACTTAATTCAACGTAGATACAAGTATGTACGAGACGAAGCGTGTTTTTATTTTCTGATTGTTTAAAATTTTACGCCATCTTGCCATTTCCTGTTCGCAAAATTAAATTCAAATGTATGCATATTTTTTGTCGACTTCATTATAAGTTGTAAATACTCAGCACTGGTGGGATAAAATGGAAATTAACAAATAGATATGAATAATAAAAATTCATCTTCCTCATATACTCGTACTTATACTAAAATAAGTATCTGAATTCCATTTTACAAACAAACGACAGATAAAATCGAAGACTCTGGTTAAAGTTACAATTTTTACTAGATTGGTATAAAAATTATATGAGTACTTACAATAATCAATGTTTATTAGTAGTTTTGTTCCTATATATCTCCAAAACAGCTGTCACTACCAGATACACTTGTGCTACATACTACAGATACACTTGTGCTTTAAGAAAAGGTAAGACTAAGTTTTTTTTCTTCTGATGTTAAGAAATTCACGCCGCCTAGAGACACCGAATTTGGTAATGGTGCGTTGCCAACCTGATGCCGGGATGTTAGGTCTCGAGAAATAGTAAGGTTATCGGCTACCTTATCCTCCGAACTGGAACACGTCAACGGCAAGCGCTGACGTTATGGCGGCAGAAATAGGTAAGGCGGTGGTACCAATCTGAGCAAGTTGCTGCGAAATTATACCATCTAGTGAGATGTCACGGTGTTTGTGACGGTAAGCCTGTGCTCGCCTTTTACGAGCTGCCTGGCAGGAAGGCAGATGGTCTGTTCTGCAAAGGAGCCCGGACCAACACGTAGTTCAAATAGTTTCCATTGGATAGTAAATTAGCTTCGAAGCCGTAGTTAGTCGATGAAAATGATTGATTTATATCTACTTCAAAACAGTCGATACCATTATGTCGATTTGAGACTGAGCTTTAAGAGGGAAATTGTATGGTGATTGATGGTGTGATATTTTTTATTACCTAGATTTGTACTGAAGATAGATTTACATCTATAATTTATACGAGTTGGGCCTTATCGGGACTCCTCATGCACTGTTTCCCAAACATAGTTCCTTTATGGTCCGGTAATATTCACACAGCCCCCTCATTATTTTTATACCTAAGCTGGTCACATTAAGTACCTACACATATGAAGTAACTAGCTTCCAGTCTCGGTTTTGCCCGTGTAACAATTTTTTTAATTGCTGCATATCTGTTAGTATCTTCACGCCCATATCCCCGAAGAGTTAGGCAGAGGCACAACCAGGGTACCCACGACTAGCCGAAGACACTAAGTCCCAAAATGTGATAGGTGGCAAGCCTATCGCCAACCGGACACATATCCAATCCCGAGCAACATTATTTTTTATTAGGAAATACCAAATTTTCTTTTAGTTGCCCGATCTGGGATTCGAACCCGGGACCTCATGCAGTCAAGTCCAACACCTGAACCGCTAGACCACAGAGACAGAGAGAGAGAGACATGTTAGCCCGATGTATTATAAACTATATTCCTCGCGGTTTGACTGAGATAATACTTACTATTGAAATGACGTCACGGTACTGGCCCTGCCTCTACAATCAACATTGTTTTGGTTATGTTTTCTCAGGTATTTTTTTTATTGACTAACGTGTTGCTAACTTCGCGGTTTCTACAACTCCACCAGACTTTACAGATTAATGCAAAATCGCTTGTAGAAAAAGCTGGTATGAATGAATGGTATGATGGTGATGGATTAGCGGTTGCTTACTCCTTTGTTAAGGTCCTGAATTAGTTGCAAATTCTGTATGCCTTGATGATATGGGAATTGGGGTCGTTTGCGGCAGCGCGGCGACGCATAGCGAAGCCAAGCTGACGCAAAACTAATTCCCACCTACTCCTGTCGTTTTTCCGTTGCGTCCGGTTTGAAATCACAACGATTCTAAAGAATTTTACTTCAAAAATGTGCCCGGTTGGCGATAGGCTTGCCACCTATCACATTGTGGGACTAATGCCCGTTTTCACCATGAGCCCCTATATTTTAGGGGACTTTTAACGTATTTTAGAGGACTGTTTTATATGGAAACAGTCCCATAAGTAACGTTAAAAGGTCCCCTTAAGTATAGGGGCTCTTGGTGAAATCGAGCATTAGTGTCTTCGGCTAGTCAATGGTGCTCTGGTTGTATGTCTGCCTACCTCTTCCGGCATGTGGGCGTGAAGATACTTTTTTTATGATCTTGTTACTAGTCTTTTCGTTTAGAAGTCGGAACGTGTCCGTGTCTAGAAAAAAATAAAAAGGGACTATCTACCTACCTGTCCGCTTAATTCATAATGTAATATTTCCGACAGGGCATGTTGACATACTATAAGCGTCTGCCAAATAGTTAAAATAGTGGAACAGATGACATGACTGCGTGGGTGAACTTCCTGGCGCGACGACTACGCTCCATCGTAACAAGAGGCGACAATTTCCTATGGTATTTCTAAATAGAAATGAACCAACACATACTTTGGTGATGACGTACTACATAGACATGGGTGAGACTAGGACTTCTTCCTCAAATTAATAAGCTACTCTTTTGCACTTTCATCCTTTTTGTGAGTAAATTTGTGTTTTTTACCCGATTGTAGATCAAGTATCTTCACGCCCTAATCCCTGAAGAGGTAGGCAGAGGCACAACTAGGGTACCCACGACTAGCCGAAGACACTAAGTCTCACAATGTGATAGGTAGCAAGCATATCACCAACCGGGCACATATCCAATCCCGAGCAACGTTTTTGTATTAGAATATTGGAATTGAAAGGTACCCGTTGAGACCGACGTTGACATTTCACGATCAGATCAGTCGGATATTATCCGAGGGTGTTGTCAAGAGTCTCCGAAACCGGCGTGTTTGTATGAAAAGGGTAATCAATGTGAAGAAAGCTAGACAGGTTTGTCAGGATCGTGAGGTCTGGCACTCGATACTCTCTGCCTACGTCATTAAATTAATATTTCTTTCCCTGATTTTCGAGCGGGGTTAAGTTTTTTCGTATTTTTGATATTTGGTTTAGATTGCTAAAATTTACATCACTGCCATATAAAAGACCGTAAATTTACTCCCAGTCTGAGTTTGCCGGTGTGTCTGCGTCTTTAGTGTCTATAGACAAATTAATGTTTTTTTTATTCTAGGTATTAGACAGTGAAGGAGCAAACACCTGTCGTGATGGGAAGAGACAACCCATAGCCTGTGGCTTTAGATTGTATAGGTGTTTCGTTAATATGTAGCTGAGATATTACGTCTTTTGTGCAAGTCTACCACCTACTTTACCCTCTAGACCTTAACATGACACTGTCATAATGTTTGCAGGAACAGGTAAAGCATTGGATCCGTACCCGGGTGCGTTGCTGTACAGACCTACACCACCAGTATAGTTATACAAAATGATGTAGGCATGTATTATGTATCTGTATATTCCTAGCTTTATTTATAGATTTAAAGAAACATTTAAATTTTTAAATATAATTGAAGGGTTGAGTTCGAGAATGGTTTAACTGATTTTTTTTCAAAAATTAGTTATTGGTATCGTTGGATTCAGAAAGAAATAATCTATCTAATGCTCTTTTCAAAATAACAAGAATCGCGTTATATCTCGAGATATTCAGTCTAAAAACGGTTTAACTGACACCGATATCGAGATCGCTAGTACAAAAAAGATTGAATGTTAATTAAACCTACATAAAATATCACAATTATCTCAGTTCAAATATAAAAATGGATTATGTCGCCAAAAACTCTTTTAACTTCTAACAAGCGCCATTTAAAATCTTGTCAAATTCTTGTTATATTGGTGTAAAGTAATTTAAATCATTATTGCATCAACTTGCTAAATACAAAACTGATTTCTACTTGTTTTAAACGATAATAAACCCTTTTTGCACTTAACTGTGACACCTGAACTGCCGCGCGCGCCAAAATGACCCGCGTCTTTTTATGGAAAATTGTTAATTCAGTTTTAGGTCTTTTTGAACATTGGAAAATGTTCAAAAAGACCTAAAACTGATTAACAGAACTAAAAACACTTTGGGCCATAAAGTAGAGTTTAGGGACGAAGTAAAATGGATCAAAATGGATACTTTTGGAAGTTACATGTACAAAAAGTGTTATGATCCAAATACCCCGTTTTTACTAGTCGACATATCAAGAAAAGGAACTACTATAAAACCAGAAACCGTAGAAATACAAAGATTAACGGGTTTGCGAGGCGAAGTCTCTGAAGAAAAAAAAAGTTATATTAGGAAACAAATAATTAACCATTCACAAAACAAATTATTTTACCTTTTAATTTTATATATTTCAATAATAAATACCTGCTTATACATTTTTTGTGTTATTATTACGAGTAGGTAATACTAATATAAGTTAATTTGAAATAGTGACATTACCAGTATAAAAAAGTATTTAAAGTTCAATAATAACAATAATAATGATAACTGGTACGTTAATTTATTCAAATAACAAGGATATTTTAGCCGATAAACCGTTATTGCACTTAAAAAATACATTAACGTTAGTAGTATAAGTTGGTTTAAGTGAAAAAATATATTTTTACAATACAATACAATATAAAATGCTATTTATTTTACACTATTATGTAAAATGGCTATTTCTCATTTATTTTTAAATTAATTTATAGTTATTGGGGCTACATTGATTAGTAGAATTGAAAATAATGCTCCCAATGTTTAACATGTATTTGCGTCAAATCACGTATTCGTTAGTTAAACCATTCTCAAATTGAATTGTAAACATTGCAAGTCTCATCTACAATTACCCTGTAATGCTATTCACCTACATGGAGAAGGGTTTGATTTGTCGCAAGCCGCTTCGGTTCGGAGAATGCTGTTTTTAGCTCGGTTAATCAGTGTCACCGGAGACCATAGCGGTGTGTCTGCACTCCACTTGTGCTTTTAATTACGTTAAGTAGTGGTCTAGGGCGGTAGCGTTTGTAGTATCTATGGTATATGCACTAAAGAAGTGTGCAATCTTAATTAAAAGTATATATTTAATGTGAATGTCGCCGAAAGTGAGGTCTTTGTAAGATAATTAATTTGTAAATTAATTAATAAGAACGGCTGTGAAACTGCAAAAAATCTACTTCGTTTTCAATGGACTACGTCGTCTTATTACGTAAAAATTTTGAAGCGAAAACTTTTTTGATGATGAAAAACTAGTTAGGCACGCTTTTGTCTCGTTCGGCACTAACGTAATACTAAAGCTGGAAACACACTAGCAGCCGCGGCTTACAGAGACTCTAGATTACGATAAAGAAAGTACACTGAGTCTTGCAAACTATCGGACATAAGTCGCGGATGTGATCTCGAACGCTCGGACGTCCGACAGATATCTGACGCTGTATGTTTTAGTCAACCGAAATCGTCCGCGGAACCGAAGCGTCTGTAACCGATAATATGTTTCTAGCTTAAGGATCAATAATTGCTTTCCACTTTTCACTCAGAACAGACTTAAGTAAAACCCCTTTTAATTTAAATCAACGATTTGCTTCAAAAATTGTTGTTTGAGTTACTACTTACAAAATCCAGCTGATAAAAGGACTGTGCAAAATACCTAAAGAATTTTCCAGACAATAGTATGTCTTCTAGTTATGGTCTTAATCTAGTCAAACTACGAAAACTAAATGGTCTTTCAATGAAGACGCTAAACAAAAACTGACACCAGCTGATTTTTTTATAAAATTAGCTGAATAAGAATGAAACAATTCCTATTTATACCTAGCTACTGTTTTTGATCTATAACTCGATTGTCAAGAAAACCGTCTGCTTGTTCGCCGTTTGATCTCATAAAACAGTTTCCCTCCGTGTGTGATCGTATGGAGTGTAAATACTATGTGAATGTGACAGTTAGTGCATTTTTCTAAGTGGTGCGTGTTAAGGAACGCTGCGCCCGCGCCGGCAGCCGACTTCAGATCCGGGTCACGCGCGTCACGTAACGGGCTCGGTGCTAACGGGAGGCCTAGGCCGGGTCGCACAGCGGGATGAGCTCAGTGTTTCCATTAACAATACTAAATTTATCTACGTTTCTAGAATAATTGCCTAAACTAACCTTTAGGTTGTGCTTAGTTCAGTAACTGAGATACTGAATAAACCTTATATAAAGTAGAAGGCCAGTTGATAATGGGAGACTAAGTACTCGAACAGTTGGGTAAGTTTTGTCTCTACACATACGATATTGGTGGTTGGTGACAGCAGGAGAATAAAGCTCGTTCGCACCATGAGATAAGCTCAGTGCGTGATATACCTACGATGTTGGTTTTCAAGGTACACAAAAACTCCTGAAAAAGATAGAAAAATGTTTGATACCAGAACAGTTTAAAGACACAGCAAAATAAGCTTAGTGTGTGCTCTCTACATTTATGTGAATAAGGGATAATTATCCTTAAAACCAGCACCTACGCTTGTAGACAATAGGAAACTCAAGCAGATTCGTGATCTGAACTCATGATATTAATTATTTGTTTAATTTAGATATTTAAGGTCTAAATATTTGGATCCCTTAAAACAGGTCTACAAAAAATCATCCAGGTTGCCTAGTCATATTAAACACAATTTTGTTAGGGCTTGAAAATATCGTGTTTTGTTCTACACATAGATTTAGGAATGGTTCTACAAGCCAGAATGTTTTTTTTTTTTTAATCTGTTGCCAATTTTTGGCAACCATCTAACTCCATTGCCATGAAGCGCAATGACTTTGTATTTCTATCTGTACAATCATGCCAGTTCTCACTTTTATTCTGCTCGTACTATCTTTCTACATACTTTTTCTTTCGTTCTTACTTAAATCTTACGTACTTGTGGGGGGGACACCCATTATGTGTTTGCTTTATTATCCTTACTATAATAACAGGGGTAAGGATAATAAAGCAAACACATAATGGTTGGTAGCGATTGATTTCAATTTTATTAATTCTTGTGATTGCCTAAAGCAAGTCATGTAAGTATTTTCCCTAAATTGTGGGGAAAAACCTTGAAGATAGAAACACTGGATGAGCTACGTTAGTACACGGAAGCAGAATTGCGGACAATGATTAGGCCTAAGCTCGCGCACAACCTACTTCAAAGTTAGCCGCACTAAGTAGAAAAATGTTCTTATTATCATCAATTATTTTGCTATCACAGTGTAAACCGTTTAAAATCTCATTTTCTGACTTCAAAAGGAGGTAATTAATAGTAAATATTTTTATGTATTACTGTGTATGTATGTTGTTTTGATAACCAACGTTTTTCGAAGAAAAGAATATTGATTTAAAAATGATTCACTTTAAATTTATATCACTGCATTGATGATAAGAATAAGAAATAAGCAACCTTTTTATTATTACACCTATCATATCTGGGGCACGGGGGTTTTAATTTAAAATATAAATTTAAGGTACCTACATATTTAGTTTATATTTTACTAAAATTTTATTAAAACAAAGATTATACAGGGAGTAGCAATAATTCTACAGGTATATACCACTAGCAACTAAATAGAGATAAACAGAAATCTATGTTCTACACATTTACAAACCTTCAAAGTATTACCTAATTATACATTTCATATTATTTGCCGAAATTGCCATGTCCTATCCCTATTGCACTCTACGTAGTATTTTTATTCTTTTTGCTCTATTCTTTGATCAATTCTTTCTAAACTATTCTTATAAGTTCGCTCTTGATTTACTTGCTAGTTGCTACCTTAACCTTTCTCTTAACTCGCAACTAAAGAGACTTTTGAAGCCTCACTTCGTAGATATCAGGAGAGCTCCAAATATAAATATTTTCAGGAATAATATGATATGTTGTTACGTTCTACTTTCACTGTAATTGGTTGCATTTGATTTTTTTTTATTGTTTTTGCTACGAGTACCTACCAATATTTAAAAAAAATTGGGGATCATTTATTCCATCTAATGTAAAATGCCTTTTTTAATGTTTTTAAGAGTACCACTGCACAACATGCCTCTCGCTAAATCTAGTTTCCATACCATAAGATTACTGAGTTGGCGATAAGACCATTGTGTATTTTTTTATGATATTGGAAGGCAAACAAGCAGATGGATTTCCTGATGGAAAGAAATTCATGTTAAGCCTCAAGCAAAAGTTAGTTTACCGGCTACCTTATCTTCCGAATCCGAACACGCCGACGGCAAGCACGTTATAGCGGCAGGAGTAGGTAAGGCGGTGGTACTAATTCGGGCGAGTCGCTGCGAAACTCTACCACCTAGCTACTTGTTATTGCAATATAATATTCTACAAAAGGACGGGCTCTAGGTTGGCAGTTGGTTGGTTTGGTTAGGTTGGCGATCACCATTCCCACCTTTGGCGTCTTGATGCGGCGTCAATTTCTTACTATTAAAAATCCGTCTGCTTGTTTGCCGTCCAACAGCATAAAAAAATTTAGTCTTCGGAAGCTGTTTTCTAATTAAATTAAATTTACAATTATTAAGTCTTTAAACACTTCATGTTGTGTCTTTTAAAGTGTAATTGATTGCTCGTCGATGTCGCATTTGACGAGATGGAGCTCGCTTGGAACGACTCTGAAGAAGAAAGCAAGTTCACTGCCACGGCCGCCAGTGCGACAACCTTGCTCACTTACCTTGTTTCGTAATGTAAATAATCTAGCGCCTAAAGATTATTTTATTTACGTATGCATTACCGCATACGAGGTCAACACTGGCTTCAAATATTATTTAACTTTATAAGTTGTATGCTTCTTTTTTTAGTAAATTTCTTTGATATTTATAAATACTAGTGGTCCCCCATTGGTCTAAATTTGACCATAATAAATTTTAATATCTTGTTGATAAGAACGCCATCGTTATCATTAATATATTTGTTTGTGTGTGCCAAATGCATTGTAGCGTGGTTAATGTTTTATTTATTGATTTAATGTACTTTAAAAGCATTATTATTGAAAAATATTAGCGCTCTACACTTCTTCTATACAAAAAATCTAAGTGTGCCAAATTTCATACTTCTCCATCATCGTAATTTTCTTAAAAAGGTGTCCAAATTTTTGCTTCACGTATTAATACATAGATTATTTCCGAGAGCGAATCCCATTTTAAACAAGGCAAAGTTGTAGCTTTGTTTAGGACCGACCCTTGCTAAAGAGTAATATTGAATCTTGACTGCTTTGGTTTATACATAATATCGATCGGATTGAACTCCAGGTGGATCAAGTATTCATGTATCCTCGAAAGATACATAAAACTGTTTTCTCTTTTGTTGTATCTTTTACAAGTATTTATGAGTTCTTGTACCTATTTCATGGTACTGACAGTGATGATTGACTATGTCACGTGATTTATGGCGGAAATGTTGGTGGGAACGTCACCAAAGCCACTTATTTGTTAAAACATCAAATTATCCTTACTAGTGGTCGCCCATTTGTCTAAATACGACCATAATAAATTTTAATATCTTATTGATAAGAACGCCATCTTCATTTCTCAAGACCAACAACTTTGTTTCCAAACTTCATGAATAGTTATCGCGCCATCTGTGATCTTTTATCGTTATCATCAATATATTTGTTTGTGTGTGTCAAATGCATGGTAGTGTGTGTAATGTTTTATTTATTGATTTAATGTACTTTATATCGCCTCTGTGGTCTAGCGATTCAGTTGTTGGATTTGACTGCAAGAGGTCCCGGGTTCGAATCAAGGGTCGGGCAACAAAGAGACGTTGCTCGGGATTGGAAATGTGCCCGGTTGGCGACAGGCTTACCACCTATCACATTATGGGACTTAGTGTCTTCGACTAGTCGTGGGTGCCCTGGTTGTGCCTCTGCCTACCTCTTCCGGGATATGGGCGTGAAGATACTTTTTTTGGTTCTTTATAAGCATTATTATTAAAAAATATTAGCGTTCTGCACTTCTCCTACACATAAACTATAAGTGTGCCAAATTTTATGCTCCTGCGTCAGCGCAATTTTCGTAAAAAGGGGTCCAAAGTTTTGCCATCACGTATTATACTATATTTTAGCTACACATTCGATAAACTGGAAAAATATCAGCCGCTAACGAAAATAAAATCTTTATTTGCTAATTAAAATTCGGAACTCGTTTAGCTATTGAGACATTTAAAGCAAAAACATAAAAGAATTTGTACTCTGAGAACTTTGTACCTACTGATAATGTATTAAACGTCTATTGCTTATGAATGCGGAATGAGTTAAGATTTTTAGCAAATTTTTTATACTTCGCAACTGTATAAATTTGCGATTTATACTTCCTTCTAAGTACATGTGTTACTAACCTGTAATTTTTCATTTATAGAGTAAGATTTTTTTTTGTTTTTTATAGTGTATTTTCATAAAAACAAAATTGTAGTGTATAAGTTCTGATCCTTTATAATTCTACTAGCGGCCCGCCCTGGCTTTGCACGGGTGTAGAATATACCTAAACACCTTCCTCTTTAATCACTTTATCTATTGATAAAAACCGCATCAAAATCCTTTGCGTAGTTTTATAGATTTAAGCGTGCAAAGGGACAAAGGGACATAGGGACAGAGGAAGCGACTTGATTTTATGCTATGTACCTAGTGGTTCGATATTATGTTGGACATGTTAAGACAACCGTGGCTTATAGACACCATAAATGCTGTCGGTGCGTCGCTATTCTGTGGCGGGGATGTATTTCTGACTTGTGACTATTGCCCCGTGTTGGTCCGGGCTCCTTTGCAGAATAGACCATCTGTTTTTCTTGCCAGTCAACTCGTGAAAGGTGAGCATAGGCTTATCATCACTGACTAGGTGGTAGAGTTTCGCAGCGACTCGCCCGGATAGGTACCACTGCCTTACCTATTCTTGCCGCCATAACGTCATGACGTGTTCCGGTTCGGAGGGTAAGGTAGCCGGTAAACTTACTTTTGCTCGAGGCCTAACATCCAGACCTCAGGTTGGCAACGCACCATTACCATCTATGGTGTCTCTAGCCGGCGGAAATTTCTTACCATCAGGAAATCCGTCTGCTTGTTTGCCTTCCCATAACATAAAAAAAAACTCCATGCCGGAACATGGCACAGTCATATGGCTGTAAGAATAGGTAGAGCGGTGGTTCCGTACCTGGACAAGCTGTTGGACAGCACTTTACCACCAGTGATCTTATTAGTGATGACCTACGTTTTGACTAATGATCGCCTATTACGAGCTGCCTAGCAAAGGCAAAAGCTGTATTCTACTCCGGATCAACACAGGGAAAGTACCTTCCATTAGCATCTTCAGGATTGTTATTCTTTTTTTTGTTACTATCAGGCAGTCCGTTTGGTTTCCTTGCATGTTGCTAGAAAAACATACAAATTTAATATGCGCATTGGCATAATCCTAATTTTTTATCTGTCCAAATGAATAATTTTAGACGCAGGTATTGTAAAATTATGTAAGTAGGTACTAACTGTTGCCCGCGGCGTTGCCCGCGTAGTTAATGGTCCCACAGATCATTTTTTCGAGGTAAAAACCATCCTATGTGTTAATCCAAGTTATACTATAAGTGTCTGCCAAATTTCATGCAAATCGGTATAGCAGTTTTCGCGTGAAGGAGTAACAAACAAACAGAGACAGCTTTCGTATTAATAATAGGTATTAGTAGGATATTAAATTTCGGAACATGCAAAAAAGGCTTTATAAAATGGCACAACTTTTTATAGAACATTAGATGCCATTAAATATTGCATAAAGTAGTTGCTATTTTTTTGGCGCCGTATTGACTGAGACGAACATAATTATCTGATTTATTTTTATATAGATTTATATAACAGGTCTATGGTACAAGTTAGAATGTTTGTCTGAATCTCTCAGACAGTATGAGTATTTTAGATGAACAACGGAACCTTGAATATATGCCAGACAGATAATTCCGAATCGCTTTAGTTCAGGACTTCTCAACCAGTGATGCGTGCCCTCATGAGGTACAAAATTCATCATTCACGGACATTTAAAATAGTATAAACTAGATTAAAATTTAGTATCTTTGCGCGAATATATAGACAAGCATACAACAGTGAAAGTAGATATTTTTTTCTTCAATTACAGGGTACTGATTTAATTATTTTTAACCGACTCAAAAAAAGGAGGAGGTTCACAAATTGACTATGTTTTTTGTGTGTTTATTACGCAATTACTCGGTCAATAACCAACCAATTTTAATGGTTCTTTTTAAGAAAGATAGGTGATTCCGTGGTTGTCCCATATTAGTTTTATTATGATACGACTAGTGTTTTGTGAGCTATACTGAATAGTGCAAAACTTTTTTACTTGATGATTTCACTCATCCATGATGAGGTCGTTAAGATATGTAAAAAATGTATGCATTATTAATTGTAACTCAAAAACTACTAGTAGGATGTTAATAAAGTCTATGTGGTACCATTTCGGAATTCTTCACACCCGCGTCCCCGAAAAGGTTCAACCAGGGCACTCACGACTAGCCGAAGACACTAAGTCCATACCTTAGCCCGGGCAACGTTATATTTAGCAGAGAATTGAAAATAGAAAAGTGTACTTTTATTTTTTTGTTTCCCGACCCGGGGATCGAACCCAGGACCTGAAGAAGTTAAGTCCGACGCCTTACCGCTAGACCACAGAGGCGACAGAAAACTGGGTTAACTGAAATTCATAACTCATTCACCAATTTTAATGTTATTTCTTGTATAGATATTATTATGATGAAGCACAAGTACGCCCAACTAATTAAATTTATGCTATTTAAGAATATAGATACACGCGCCTACTACACTGTAATTATTAGTCTCTCACATGCCCTAACAATATGAAATTTCATAGGCAAAACCGGCTTCTAGGATATTTTTGCAGTCTAGTTTATGTATACTACAAAAGGTTGAGAATCCCTGATGTAGTTGATACCTATGTATTGCGTAAAGCTGAATCAGAGAACAGAAATGCAATGAGCAAGCCAGAATCAGCCGCTACCATCGCATGTGAATCAGCGCGGCCGCTAGCCGGAAATTCAGCCATGTTGGTTCACCGCCGCCATGTTTACTTGCGTTCCGGAAGTTGCGCGCGCGCCGACCGTCTTTAGACACCATTTCCACAAGTTGATCGGGATACGAGACGGAAATATTCAGCGGTTATTTTCGGCGTCAATGTTTTTCCGCTTCACACAGACACTGACGAAGTTAATCATGTTCTTGACGACGTAATCTCATTTTATTTATAGTGAAAATGGTTTGAGCGTATTTAGAAGCTTTAATTAGTGTATGAGTATCATTTTTGTTACATTTTTGGGAGTGTTGAAATACATAATCAAAGGTTGTTACTTATTACAAACATCTTTTAGTCAGAGGTTAGAAGTTGCTATATTGCCTACATGACCTATGTCTTTGACTTCATTTATGATGATGTATTTTTAGAGCGACTCCAAAAGTAGGAGGTTATCGAGTCTGTTTGTTTTTTTGTATATCCCTCCCGTGTTGGTCCGGGCTCCTTTGCAGAATAGACTCCTTTCCTACCTAGCAGCTCCTAAAGGGCGAGTATCGGCTTACCGTCACTAACATTACCTATAACCTATTAGGTGGCAGAGTTTCAAAGCGACTTGCCCGGATTGGTACCACCGCCTTACCTTTTCCTGCAACCAAAACGTCCAGTGCTTGCCGTTGACGTGTTCCAGTTTGAAACATAAGGTAGCCGGTAAACCTTCTTTTGCTCGAGGCCTAACATACCGGCCTCAGGTTGGCAACTCACCATTACCACCTTTGGTGTCTCTAGGCGGTATGAATTTCTTACCATCAGAAAATCCGTCTGCTTGTTTGTCTTCCAATATCATAAAATAAATAATAATAAATAAATAAACATCTCTGGACAAGTTACACAAATTAAATCTACTTACCCCCAAAGAAAGCAAACTATATGCTTGTGTTATTCAACGATTCTACGAGTAATACATATACATAGATACCAGAATAAATTTAATAAACACGCATACCCGGAAATTCAGACATCTAAATGTTAATCACACAAATGCCAGCCCCATCGGGAATCGAACCCGAGCCTCGCTTTTGATCGGTGTAGTAAGGCGTGGACGCTAGTCACTCGACCAACGTGGCGGTCAAAATAAATAAATAAACGGTTGCGATGTGAATGTTTTATTAACACCACAATGCCTGGTTACTTGTTAACCAATTTTCATTAAATTGGCGTTTTTAGTCTTGATCTATATATTAATAAGTGATGCCTAAACGTTGGACCCCTTTTTACGAAATAAAATTTGGCACACTTATATTTTATGCGTAGGAGAAGTGCAAGAGTTTTCAATAATAATGCTTATAAATTACATTAAATCAATAAATAAAACAATACCCACACTACAACGCATTTGACACACACAAAGAAATACATTGATGATAACGATAAAAGATCTCAGATGGCGCCGCATACAGTTTGGAAACAAAGTGGTTGGTTTTGAGAAATGAAGATGGCGTTCTCATCAACCAGATATTTAAATTTATTATGGAATTTCGACCAACGGGTGACCATACTAGTTTAAATGTAGCCAGGAATTTAAGCAACACAAAATATTCAGCACCGGATTTGTATTGATGACGTCACGTTATTTGCATAAGATTAAACGTGTGAATTAACTTCGCTAAATCACGGCATGAGTGAGCCGCTCAACTATTTATAGTAATTCCGCACGAAACTCGTTTGGCATACATAAACATGAATTCGCGAAGCAGTACCGGTATATATACGTATAAAATTATGAAAAAGATTTGTCTGTGCGTGAAATAGAATCCAAAAAGAAACTTATTATATACAATTGTCTTATTTTATGTCAGTGTCTCTATGTTCGTAACCTTGTGAGAGCAAAGGTATATTTAGGCCACCCTCTACTAGTCGTTAGGTGGCAAACCTATCGTCAATTCAGTCAGAGGGTCACATTTATTTAATTAGAAAATTTAAAGATAAAAAAACACATTTTTATTTATTTTATTATTTTTATTCACATTTTTATTTTATTACACCCAGGAATCGAGCCCGGGACCTAATGAAGTTAGGAAGTTATTGGAAGCTATAGAAAATAGACGTAAGGATAGATATACAATCATAACTAAAACTACTTTGATTGTTGTGTACATACATACATATTTTTACACCCTTACGGGGTAGGCAGAGAGTATCGAGTGCCAGGCCTCATGGTCTTGAGTCCTAACAAACCTGCATTTCACATTCACATTTATTATATTTGATATTTCCCATCGTCGGCGCTTGGTAAAACTTCCAAATATTCATACTACATTCCATTCCAAATATTCATATTACAGCATTACTGCTAGTAATGCTGTAGTAATTTAAGTTCTAGCCCTGATGATGCTGTAAAAAGTGAAACCGGTAGGCTATTTATAAAATAATAAAGTATAAGTGATACGTAAAACAGTACAAGTGTTTCTTCATTTAAAAATATGAATATCCACATTCATTAATTACCCTTTTCATACAAACACGCCCTCTGTCATTCTTTCCACATGACCGAGGCAGCGGAGCATGCCCTTTTGCATTTTAACACCAACATATTCTTCCAATTCTACTCTTTCTCGGATCACACTGTTACGAATGCGACCAGCGAGCGTTACACTATATTTTTATATATATTAACGTGTATGTCTTTATATTACCGCCTCACGGGAAAACAGATCTATTTGGTGTCACTTTTTGAAGAATAGTAAACCTTAATACAGTGCAACCTCGATATAACAAATCGGAGGGGAACAAGAAAATATTCGTAATATCAAGTAATTCGTTGAACTAAGGTTTGTTAAGTTGAGGTTAGATTGGTCTAAAATTCGTTATAAAGAGGTAAGGAACACCTTTAACGTTTCTGAGCCATTTTAACTTAAATCTTTAACAATAGTGACGAGCAGAGGTGTTTACATTACTTTCCATCAAAACAACAATGATTACTGTACAAACAAAAGCGTATCGAAACATGTCGAGACATAAATCACATTATAAGATTAAGAGTTATATTATTGGTGGAAATTTTATATAAAGGTTTTGGGTTGGCAAAATTCGTTAATTAGAGGTATGAATACTTTTTCTTGATAGTTGAAAATTCGTTATAAAGAGGTTGTACGCAAAGAATGTTCGCAATGTAAAGGTAAATTTTATATTGACTTTTATGGACAATTCAAGGGGATTACGAAAAATTTGTTAAATCGAGGAAGTCGTTATACTGAGGTACGTTATATTAAGGTTGCACTGTATTAAAGCTTTATTTACAAATACTAAAGTTTGAGTGAAGCTTGATTAAATGTAGTTTGCGACTTAAAGCCACGCGGGTAAAGCTGCAGAGTAGCCTTGTATTAATTATGGTGGGTAATAAATATTCTAGCCGTAGCATCGGTAAGTTATTCACAAGTTTATCGGTATGCAAAAAATGTTAGGTAAAACAAATCTTGCTAATCATACTGGACTAGACAATAATAACGAGAATTTAAGGTACTCGGACTTTAAATTATTATTTATTTATGATTTAAAAATACTGGTACTTATTTAGGAATGTTATTAAAAAAAAACAAACGGTAGACGCACACTAGACTCTTGATGGCAAGAAATTTACATTGTCTATGAACATCAAATGTGCTTTCAGACTTTTGCGTAGAGTCAAAGAGAATACAATACTACGTAAGACGTAGAGTTTCGGCGCCATCGGGAGAAAAGATGGTCGAAGTTTTTTCATAATTATTGAATTTCGTGTTAATATTGAGCGAAATTAGTCAATTTTGGTGGCATTTTGTACAATTTTGTTCGGTGAAAGAGCACAAATGAAATAATCATTAAGAAATTAGCGTATCGTGTATTCCCTCGTTGCCGCCAAATCTCATTACAGAGCTTGTGTAATGAGCCACCACTTTACTCAAGAGCCTGACATGACTTCTTCACGACATATGACTGATGACTAATTATAATTAATTGAAATTGATATAAAATTCGATGCAAATTTCTACTTGATTAATGGCTAAATACTAACGTGACGGCCAAAACCTAAAGAAAGAAGAAGAAGACTTTTGCGTAAGAAAGTTATTGACTTACACCTTCTTTGTACTGGATCAAGATAGTAGTGAAAGCCAAATTGGTAGAAGTTTAAAGAAGCAGGGTAAGTCAAGGTATCGGAACCAATAAGCAAGTCTGAGATTAAATAAAAAAAGCAGAGGAAGCTAGACAGGTTTGTCAGAATCGTGAGGTCTGGCACTCGATACTCTCTGCCTACCCCTTTAAGGACTTGGAGTGAAGATATGTATGTATGTAGATTAGAAAAAAAATATTAGGTTTCAATTGCTTTAGTATTCTGTGAATTATTCTAGAGTTATAGTAGCCCTTAGAATAATAATTAACAGTCATTTAGCAAACTGATAAGTTTAATTTTCTATGAAATTTATGTTGAACAGTATTGGTCAGGGTCCTCTTTGTAGACTAGACCAATAGCTTCCCTGCCACGCCACTTTAAAGAGGCGAGAGTAGGTTATGTGCGCTATTGTCAATAAGACCACTGGTGGTAGGACGCTGCGCAGCAATTTGCCCGGGCATTATCTATTCCTGTAGCCATTATAACATTGTCATCTACTGGACTGAACTAGAGTAGCCTTTAATTTTTTTTAATTTTATACAAGAGGAGGCGAGCGAGCAAGTGGGTCACCTGATGGAAAGTGATCACCTCCGGCCGCGAACATCCGTAACACCAGGAGTATCACAAATGCGTTGCCGACTTTTAAGGAATAAGTACGCTCTTTTCTTGTCCCTAACTTATAATTGTTTAGGAATACAGCCCTTGGTAACTGATTCCGCAAAGGTGTTGTGCGAAGTACAAAATGTCTTCGGAATCACACAGTTTTAGGTCGCCACACATAAGGTGATGGGCATGATACTTTAAATTCTGTCGTGAAGTCCGAAGGTGTTTGAATAATATACCTAACATCCTACCCACACGCAGCGATGCACCTTAATCATCTTGGGTTAGGATAGCCACCTGCTTAGTTGCTGAAATGCCATAAAGAAGAGTTTGATGTAAACCAAGTGATTGCCTACCTATTAACCTTTTATACCACATTGTAGTTTTTTTTATGTGATGAACGATAGAAGGTAACATACTGCATATTATCACAACTACAAGATTACAAAATAAAACATAAGCAAAATAAAGAGCGCCTTCGGTTTGTGATCAGAATTGTAGGATTTGAACTTCTTTTTAATTTATAAGCTGATGCGCGAGCGCACGGAGGTTGTGTAGGAATGCGGTCGAACTGGGAGGAGCGGGTCGGGAGGGAGGGAGGTTGAGGGACAAAGGCTCTGGAACTGGTTTCGCTTCCTGTACGTGTCGGATGTCCTGCGGCTTCCTGCCCCTTCCCCGCCCGCCTTCATCCAACCAACGGGTTAAGAGGAACAGGGCTGAATCTCGGATTTTTGAATTTTTATCGTTGGCATTCGTACAACTTTCACGTAATATTATTCAAATAAGGAAAATTTTGTCGATTTTTTGTATAATCATAGTTTTTTATAGTTGACTAGTGGCCCGCCCCGGCTTCCAACTAGTATAAAATATGCATATAAACCTTCCTCTTAAATCACTTTATCTATTAAAAAAACCGCATCAAAATCCGTTGAATTTTTTAAAGATTTAAGCATACAAAAGACATAAGGACAGAGGAAGCGATTTTTTTATACTGTGTAGTGATTGTGTTACTTTAAGCTGCCCAAGGTGGATATTCCACTGCCGAGCCCCGCGAGGAGCGAAAATATATACATTTGAAATATCGTGTTATGCTCTGCTTTGCATAAGAGCTACCCTGATAAATACCCAATTATACCATAAAATACGGTACATCCGACGCGCATAACGTTGGTATGCAGATTATAACTGTATTTGAGCTAAATTATGAAATAATTCGCATTGAAAGTAGTTCTGCTAAGGAGCCTATTATTGAGTCCACTTGTTACTCGTATTTGGAAATCGTACAAGCTGTTGGTTTTCTATATTAACTAGTGATCGCCCATTGGGCGAATAACAAATTATTATTTTTAATATCTTGTTGATAAGAACGCCATATTCATTTCTCAAGACCAACTACTTGGTTTCCAAACTTTTTAGTGCGCCATCTGTGATCTTTTATCGTTATCATCAATATATTTGTTTGGGTGTGTCAAATGCATGGTAGTGTGGGTAACGTTTTATTTATTGATTTAATGAACTTTATAAGCATTATTATTGAAAAATATTAGCGTTCTGCACTTCTCCTATACATAAACTATAAGTGTGTCAAATTTTATGCTCATATGACCTCGCAATTTTCGTAAAAAGGGGTGCAAAATTTTGGCAATACGTATTAATATATAGATATATACAAATATGAAAAAATGTCGAGTATAATAGATGACATTTTTATTTAAGACATTTTACTGTATAAGTTTTCTATATGTTTTTTTATTTACAGCAATATCTTCATGTTATGTTTAAAGACCTATTTATAGAGACGTCGTGTGTACCTACAGATTTGATGAAATTATTTTCTTTATTTTTGTGGGAAAATCGTAATTTTTTTACAAATTACATCTGTCTAACAAGTCTTACATGTACAGTCTTGATGGTGTAGGAATAAAGTAGATGTGACTTACGGAAGGACGGACGGAAAGACGAACATACCCCTTTAAGGGTTCCCGTTAGGTTACGGAACCTTCAAAATTGAATAAAAGTTGCGCTAAAGTTAACATTCCAGCTCTAATGTGGCAATAATCTTTCTTGTCAAAGAGGCATGCAATAATCATTACAAAATAAGATAGGCAGCACAGACTATGAAAAAGATACCTGTAAAGGCGATATTAAAATTATATTAAAATGCGAAAGGGCATGTTCCGCTGGTTCGGTCATATGGAAAGAATGACAGATGAAAGATTGACAACGCAGATATACAATGCGAATGTGAGTGGATGTAGACCAAGGTTGACATTCTACGATCAGATCACTAGGATATTATCCGAGGGTGGTGTCAAGAGTCTCCGAAACCTACGTGTTTGTATGAAAAGGATAATGAATGTGAAGGAAGCAAGACACGTTTGTCAGGATCGTGAGGTCTGGCACTCGATACTCTCCACCTACACCGTAAGGGACTTCGCCTGATGATATGTATGTACCTATATAGGTATTAAATCTTTTACATTATTGCGATCGTGCATTTTGAAATATCTATGTCATATTTTTATTTCTTTATTTCCGAAAAATATTTAGGTATCATAAGTGTTAAAAATTAAATTTTTTGACATGTCATTTAAAAAAACAATTAGTATGTTTGTAGATTTCAAATTTAAATGTAAATTGTGTACAATGTCTGACTTTCAAAAAATTTTAACTTCATGCTTAATGTATCTATAAAAATGAATTACTATTTCCCTTCACCGTCGTACAAAACGTGAACGGATGAAACAAACCGCTAGTTATTTTTTGTTGTGTTAATTAAAATAAAATAAATGAATGTAATTATAAGGAAAAGGTTCTTCTAAAGTATTCACGTTTAAGGCCCCATACTCAGTCAGCCAGAAGAGCCAATCACCGCACTCCCTCGTTCCATGATTACTATGAAATATTGCGCTCTAAAGTAAACGTCTTAAGCGACAAATCACTATTTTTGACACTATAAAAGTAATTTGAAAAAAGTATAAAAACTGAAACACTTTTCTTTTAGGTATAGTACTTGTCTATGTTATGTTAAATCTGGTGTCGATATTTTCATAATTGAAGTAGACAGTTGGGTTTTGATTTTAAAAAAGGGTTATCTTTTTGATTTTTTTCTATCGAGCAAAGTGAAATGAATCGTGTTTTGGAAACACTAGTCTTATAAAGCATATTCATGTTAATCTTGTGTATTTTAGTCACCAAGATCCATGATTGCTTTGTATGACAAAAACATTAAACTGCTGACGTATTTTAACGTATTTGCCCCTTAAGACAACGCATGGTTCTTGGGTGTACCCAGAATTTTGTAAAGATTTAGACAATATAGTTAATACGTATAATTAAATATTTAATCGTTTATGTGCACTAAAACTGCAAAAAACTTTTTCAATTTTATTACTATGTAGTTATGTAGTTTTTTTGAAGTGAAACTTCTTTATCGGGGTTGGAAAAAAATGTAGTGTAACATTTTTTCGTTGCGCGTCACATTTTTCCGTTACGCGCCATCTTTGTTCTTATCCCTACCACGCGTGATTCGGAGTATACTTTCTCCAGCGGAGTAGGGATTAGAAATAAACTTTATTTAACCAATTTCTGTAAAGTTGCATAAAGTAAATTATTTTTTGAAAAATAACGTCATAAAGAAGTTTTACTTCTTCACTTCTTATGAGTGTACGCTAGTACACGCACACATTTTTTAGTTACGAGTCGGGGTGAAGCGAAAACTATCTACCCTATCCTATATTCAACTGTCAGGAAATTCAAGTTTTAAGTAAGTAAGTATCTTAAGCCCATGTTCCGAAAAGTTAGGCAGATTCACAACCAGGACACCTAAGACTATTCGAAGACAATAAGTCCCACAATGTGATAGGCCGCAAGCATATCGCCAACCGGGCACATATTCAATCCCGAGCGACAGTTTGTTTTTATTAGAAAATTGAAATTCAAGTTTTGCCTTTTATATATAAAAATAATTTGACAAAACGTGACCAAGTACTAGACAACTACATTTAGGTGACAATTCTTAAACGTGACTGCAACCGCAACATTTTCTGCGTCAACAGAATACGTCATCGTCAGCGATTTACGTTTCACCAGATGTGTTAGTACTACGGCGTCCTAAAGTAGTAAACTTCAAGGTTTTGGACATTTGCATTGACCGGTCGCGGTGTATATTTGTTGTTTTACAAAGTGGATTAAGCTATTGATGAATTTCATTACATCTTTAGATTATAAGAGTCAAGGTTTTCTATATCATATCAAAAGCCAAAAAAACGTGTTCCTGACAAAAACATTACATATAGTATATTAATACGTGATGCCAAAACTTTGGACCCCGTTTTACGAAAATTGTGCGGACGCAGGAGCATAAAATTTTGGCACACTTATAGTTTATGTGTAGGAGAAGTGCAGAACGCTAATATTTTTCAATAATAATGCTTATAAAGTACATTAAATCAGTAAATAAAACATTACCCACACTACGATGCATTTGACACACTCAAACCAATATGTTGGTGAAAATAATAAAAGATCACAGATGGTGCACTAAAAAGTTTGGAAACAAAGTCTTGAGAAATGAAGATGGCGTTCTTATCAACAAGATATTAAAATTTATTATGGTTGAATTTCGACCAACGGGCTACCACTAGTTTGTTTACAAATACTTAATATATTATGTACTTACACATACAAATAATCACCTTTTTAAGCTCTTGGCTTAAGCGTTAGCATTTGACATTATCAAGTTTAAATTTACATTATTTTACCCGATTTAGTAAAGTCGTGCTTAAATTGTTAAAAATTAGTCATAAGTCGTCATAAAAAGTCTTGGGTAAAGCGGTGGCCTTCGTACTTATGCTCATTAACTAGTGCGATTTAGCGGTAACAAGGAAATATTCGATACACTAATTTCTTCCTGAATACTGCATTTGTGTACTCGAACAAAATTGTACAAAATGCCACTAAAATTGACTTCTTGTACTTAATATGTACCTACTTACGCAAAATTCAATAATAAATTTCTTTTAATGGTACTTAAATTCAATTAAGCACTTAAATGTTGGGCTTAATGTCGTCTGTTCCCAGAAAAAATTGGCACTTTGCGTCCAATTTCGTTAAAAAATGGATTAAGTACAAAAAGTCTTTTCTTATAATATTTTTTTAGTTGGCAGCCCTGTTCGGTCGACGTCGGGCACGCACGATTGAGGACATTCTCTCGTTTTGTTTTTGTTGCGCTGTGGTCACTGTAACATAACACGGTCCTGTCTCCTGGAATGGTACCTACCTACTTTAAATACTTATGGTCATGTACCGAGATTATTTGTAACGGTGAAAAAGAGCTTACTGAATATTCAAATTCATTCCAAATACCTACCGTCACAGGTTATATTACAATGGTTTTGAACAATAGTTTAGATTTTGTGTGTTATGATTTTTTTTTATGTTATACGAAGGCAAACAAGCAGACGGATTTCCTGATGGTAAGAAATTCACGCCGCCTAGAGACACCAAAGATGGTAATGGCGCGTTGCCAACCTGAGGTCAGGATGTTAGGCCTCGAGCATAAGTAAGTTTACCGGCTACCTTACCCTCCGAACGGGAACACGTCATGACGTTATGGCGGCAGGAATAGGTAAGGCGGTGGTACCAATCCGGGTGAGTCGTTGCGAAACTCTACCACCTAGGCAGATGTCACGGTGTTAGTGATGATAAGCCTATGCTCGCCTTTTACGAGCTGCCTGGTAAGAAAAGCAGATGGTCTATGCAAAGGAGCCCGGACCAACACGGGGATGATGGGATGTGATCAAGGAAATTTAAACCTTTTACTTTACCTTTTGAAAATTAAAACGTTAAAATTATTTATTTATGAGTGGTAAGTAATTCTTGTGGATTCCTGCCGCTTCTGGGAGAAATGGCGGGTTATGTCGGCCTCTTCCCAACTCCGTGTGGTTTTAGTTGGTTAAGTTCGAGAAATGTGGAAATAATTTTGCGTACTGTCCGTTTTCCAAAAATTCTGAATGAAGAGGAGCCACCATTGTACAAATAATTTCATTAGCTTTCATCACCTGAACAGTCTGTCGGAGTATGAAAATGTTAGAACATTAATTCAAATCCATCTTAAATTCATACCGTATTGTTGATAAACATGGATTAACGTTGGAGTAAAATCAAGTTGATATTATAGTCTGTAATATAGTTACCTGTTATCAGGTTGAACCTCGGAATACTTTACTCCGGGATTAATATTTGTTTCAAAGAAAAGCCAATTAGACCAGCATCTAAGTTGATGCTAAGTCATAAGTGATCAACGCCGCCCACGTACATCTGCAACACCAGGAATTTCAGGTGTGTTGCTGACCTTTTAAGAATAAGTACAATTTTGCGTTTTCCAATTTTCTAATAAAAAAAACGTTGCTCGTGATTGGATATGTGCCCGATTGGCGATAGGCTTGCCACCTATCACATTGTGAGACTTAGTGTCTTCGGCTAGTCGCGGGTGTCCTGGTTGTGCCTCTGCCTACGTCTTCAGGGATATGGGCGTGAAGATACTTTAAGTACAATCTTTTTTTTGTAAATTTCTAAGTTGCGTGCGTTTGGAAACCCCGAATCTGATTATTGGTTTAAAAAAGGTGTTGTACTAGGTAAGAAGTGACTTCGGAAACGCACGCAAGACTATACGTCCAAGATGTGCGCACGAAATTTTAAACTCTGACGCAAAGGTTAAGAAATACGTGTGAATTCTTATTTTAAATTGGCATACTGTAATCATACTTATAAATTAGTTTAGGTATGAGTATTTGGACGAAAAGTCCATATTTAAAATCCAATTTCAATGAGAACCAGAATATTCAATAATATCTGACTCGTGCCTACATTGGACAAAAAGCGTCACATCTTGCCCGCTTTTACCTGACTTGATTCACATATCCTATTATTGTCAACAGTTTTTTTTTTAATATAGATTAATCATTTCTGAATAGTGTGGTTTTCTGTTAGTGATAGAATTTACAGTATCGGATCAGTATTTTACCCCGTACAAACAAAGTTCTCACTTTATAATATCAGTACCTATAGATTTATTCAATTTATTCAGTAGTTGTTTACTGAGTTATGAAGCGGTGGGCAAATTTACATCAAAAACAATACTTGGACTTCCGTATCGTCGTTCGACAATCCGCAGCGCCATGTTCCCTACTTACGATGCTAATGCCAAGGTCTCAGCTTTCTATTAGCCGGTGTATGCTCGTTGCTGACAATAAAAACATTTATAACCATCTGTTTTATGCTCTCCTGGTGTATTTTACTTGTTGGTTTTATTTGTTTGACGCCCTTTTTTATGAACAAGCAAACAGATTTCCTGATGGTAAGAAATTTACGCCACCTAGAAATGGAAATGGTGAGTTGCCAACCTTAGGCCGGGATGTTAGGCCTCGAGCAAAAGTAAGTTTACCGGCTACCTTAACCCTATATACCGGAATACATCAACTGCAAGCGCTGACATTATGGCGGCAATAATAGGTAAGGCAATGGCACCAACACGGGCGAGTCGCTACGAGACCGCATGTCAGGGCTATTTGGATAGGTCTCCGATATAATAAAAAAAGCATCTTCAAGTCCATATCCCCGAAGAGGTAGGGCACAACCAGGGCAGCCACGACTAGCCGAAGACATTAAGTCCCACAGTGGGATAGGTGGCAAGCCTATCGCCAAACCGAGCACACATCTAATCCCGAAAAACATTTTTTTCAAAATCAAGTCCAACAACTGAACCGCTAGGACACAGAGGCGAGGCGAGGTTTTTTGACCACCGGCTAGGTTCTATTTTCATCATGTGTTCAGTCTGGCTAGTATATCCTTTTCCCAATATTTTGACAAAGATAGTTGTATAAACTATTAAATGTTTAGCCTGGTTATTTCTCAACACGTCAAGGAAAAGTCACCTACAATTTACAAGAACTTTTTTTTAACTCTATGATTTTGAAGGTGCTACTTATATTGCTTTACATAGTGTATTAACAAATCGAAATTTTGGAGTTACTAGGTAAGCATCATATGGTACAACTATCACGCTCCTCAGCCCTCACACTTGTTTTATTTAATAAAGTAAACTATCTTCGCGCCTTTGCCCCCGAAGTGAGGTAGAGGCACAACCATACAACGAACACACCAAGTCCCACAATGTGATAGGTGGCAAGCCTATTGACAAGCGGGCACATGTATTAAATTCCGGCAACTTTATTTTTATTAGAAAGCTGAAAATGCACATTGTCTTTTTTTTGTTGTGCCCGATCCCGGGATTGAGCCCGGGACCTCATGAAGTCAAGTTACCAGACCGGTAGATCACAGAGGCGACTTTATGTTGTTGACTGATCTTTAAGGCAAGGGTTAGTTTATACCGCGTAAGTTGTAGAAATAAGTTTATATATATTAGTAGGTAATTTTGATAAATAGTTTTTACGATATAATTTAAAATAATTAATCTTTAGCTAGTGGCATGCGCTCTTTGTCACTTCCTACAGCCACGCCGCGCGCAGCTATAACATTGTGTCTTTTTCTACCGCACGAGATACTAGACTCGGACCTCTTTGTTGTACGTCCCCAGTCGCATAAAATTTAACTTTTTAAAATTCGGCAACCGTCATTCAGGACAGACTTATTACGGGCAACCCTATATCATCGTATTCACAATAAAACGGCGCTTATTTTTATGTTTGGTTAATAGATTAAACAAATAGGTGAAAATAACTACGAGCGAAATACCTGTTTACACCTGGCAACCCAAACGTTATGCCAGGAAAATAATAGGCAATCCTCCGTTTGCATATTCTATAGGCTGTGAACTTTCCGATAGTGTTAAATTTTTTTGTTAAACTCAATGGTGAAATTTAAAAAGAAAATTGATTTTTCAATTTTTAATTAATTATAGCCTGGCCAAGATTTTATCAGGCAACCCATGTTTCTTATCATTTTTAATAAACTAAATTACCTATCGAATAATTTTTATCCATTAAACAGATCGGTGAAGGTCGTTGTTATATCGAATCTTAGACCAATATGGTTGTATATGACTTCACAAAACTGCTAAAGAAGCTAGATTTATTTGTCATTACATACATTTTTGATCTGTGCAATTTCGCGGGTACGAACACAACTCAATAATTGAAACACTATATTTTGTTCAGTTATTGTATTTTCGTATTCATACAATTGTAGGTAATTACAATTAATAAAGAGTATGAACTGCATGATAGTCGACCTACATTCGTTATCAGCTCGCCTTCCAAGCCCTTGGTAATTGTAGGTTCAGCAATGGTCAAGTTGCTAAAGTTTAATGTATTTATTACTGTGTAGAAGAATAAAGTGTAAGTTTGTTGAGCATAAGTCTCCTCTCCATAGTTATTCTTTCATGGGCCAATGTATACGTTTTTACAATAAACTTTCCGAGCATATTAAAGACTTACCATTTAATAAATTTAAAAATGTATTATAATTAAGTTGTATGGTAAAGGTTATTATAAGATATCAGAATATTTAGAAGACAGAAATGCTTCGGATTGATTGCTCCTCATACCAATCTCTACAAATTATTTGTAAATGTAATAAACTTTTGTAAATTAGATTTATAAGAAAAAAGACAAGCCCGATGAGTTTCTTTGCCGGATCTTCTCAGTGAGTGGCCGCGTTCTGATCCGGTGGTAGTTTTTAGAATTATATAGACGCGTTACAAGAATCTTTCTGTAGATCTACGTAATAAAAGCTAATTTGATTTGATTCTTTATCTAGTTCGCCTTTTAAGCCCTTGGCAATTGTAGGTTCAGCAATGGTTGCTAAAGTTTAATTTATTAATTACTGTGTAGAAGCATAAAGAGTAAGTTTCAATCAAGTGTAATTAAAATTATAAAGGCAGGTTGTACATCCGCGATTGCATCACGAGATGAGAAAAAATGACAAAGCTGTATTTATAGGCTAAGTTCACACGAGCAACGATAATAGTACCAGTATAATAATATAGTAGTACTATTTAAATTATGCGCTTCGGCTATATTCGTCAAGCTTCGGAAATCCGAATGTATTTTAACGATATCTAATATAGTTATTACATAATTAATCATTTCGCATAAATTAAGATTAGGTCAGCCAATTTAAAAATGAAAGTATAAAGTGTAAAAAAGTAAAATGTGTAAAGCCGAAGCGCATAATTTAAATAGTAGTACTATAATTACGTGAAGAGTGTAAATGGGTTTGAAAGATTTGTGTGTCCCTATTTTTGAATGAGTGGAGCGGTGTATAAGCACATGATAAGTAATAGGTTGTATTTACTGAGCGGCTAAAGTGGTTTAAGAATTATAAAAATGTCTTCTTAGGCTTAGTATATGAAGTAGAAACGTCAAATCCAATTCCTTGTGGGGAAATTATTGCTTCAATTATTGGTAGCTACATCTGCACTAATTTGGACGTTGTTTACATTTTGTTATTTTCGACATTTTATTTTATATGTAGCTTTATTATTATGTTACGCATCTTCAAGTAAACTGAGATAGCCAAAGCAAGAAATAGAACTGGATTCACGGAAACAGTTAATTCAAGTCATACCAAAATGCACTCTAAAACCAATGTGGAAGGTATATATATGTATGAATAAAAGGTATAAGTATTCTTACACTTAAATTTAAGTTTGAATTTTATTTCTCTTGCATGACGTGATAATAAGTATTATTGAAAGATCTATTGTTTTTTCGCTTCATTAGGACGTCACCCATGGGATTCAGTCAGTCAGGGTACGAATTTCAATGCGATAAAGACGCATTTAAGAGGTTTTATTAATAACACGGTGGTGGTTTACTTTGTGGTGTTCACCATTCAGAAATTTGAATTAAGCTAAACTGCCAGACATAGACATTATTTATCTATAAAAACTATATGCCTCATCAAACATATTATTATATGCTAAACACAAGATATAATCTTACCAAAACTTAATTTCTAAAGCTTTACCTTAACATGAGTTTAACTTTTAAATATATTTCTAAGCTAAATTAGAGGTATTTATACTAATATAAATATATATTTATAATTTATTATTTTAAATTTTTTTTTTCTTGGAATTATACCTTATGTTGTAAAGTAGTTCATCTGATCAAAGCCTTAACATATTCGAAACCGGACCGAGTTACCACTTACCCCTACCATCATTATAATTAAAACAGGTTACACGATTACCTTTGCACTTCCTTGTGATAAAGGATACAGAATGTTAATATTTACTTATTAAAAGTAGTTATATCATAATAATTGTGTATTGTTTTTATACTTGCTCGTCAAATTGTTACACGGTAATGGTATTTATGTAATTAAAGTATACAACGATGAATAGACATTTGGTTTGATTACTAAACGGTAAAAAATGTCATCGATGTTTTAAAGAATCTGCTCAGTATACTTGTCACTTCCTATCCCTTCGTTGCTAATTTGAAATGCACAGTTAACTGCGTATTCGTTTTCTTCTTTCACGATCAATCTGCTAAACATTTTGTTATTTTTAACACCACATTCAAAAATTTCAGTTTAAGTAACTAATAGCTGTTTTCCGTCGTCGTCAACGAGATCAATATATAGGTATGCTAACTAGTTTTTCTGAGACTCCGTCAGTGGAGATGTACATACACAATGTCACGCCGAATTCATATAAACCTAGGGTTTGATTTTTGAAAACAAATAGCATATATTTAAATTCGGATCTTTATCTATAAGCATATCAAATTTCATTAAAATCTGATCAACAGTTAGCCATAAAAAGGAACTGACAGACAGACTTTTGCATTTATAATACTGAGTTTGGATTTTTAAGATTTTCGTAATGCATATAGTAAAAGACCCTGCTGTATGTACATGTATTAAATTTCATCAAAATTGATACTGTGATTAAGCTGCGACAATGTTACAGAGAGACAGACTTTCGCATGAATTCATATGATATCAGTATAGAATTTGAATGGGGATGCTACAACTTAAATTAACTCTCGAATGATGATGATAATGTAGCTGTATATGTATGTACAGACCTTTTGGAATCTTTATAGATATAAACATGGTTAAAAATAATAATTAATAATTAAAAATGTTCTTAGATGTGTGTGCGTGTGTGTGTTTTGTAACAAACTGTTAGATACATCCTGCTTTGCTTGCATCTTACGTTTGTTTGGCTCTGCCTCGGGAGCTCTTCATGCGATCAAGATAAAAAAAATGTAATAAAAGTTTAATAATCTTCTGTCCACTCACAGAGTAAGTTATTAGATAGCTGCAAGTATGTGTGGAGATAGATAGTCAGGTCTGCAAGAGTCGTGACACTTGGCAGAATACTTCCTGCCTACCACGCAAGGGACTTGGTCTGGAAATATTTATGTAGTAGTGTATGTGTATTTTTTCACATTTAGATCCCGAGTTGACAAGTGTGAAGTGGCACTTTGAAAGTCTTAAGCTTGGTGAAATAGTTCGAATCATTTTTATATATGCCTACATATCTTCATGCCCCTCAGGGGAATTCCCTTACGGAACAGGCAGAGAGTGTCTGCCAAATATCACGAACACGAATCATGTTTGAGCACCTCATTAGATAAATACGGATGTTACCATCACACGGTGTTTGCTCTGTCCACATGATGCAGTGTAAGTGCTAAGTGGTACGTAATCCGTTCTCCACGAGGTCATTGTCGTCAAGTTTCGCTAGAGGCTCTCGTAAGGCTCAGACAGTTTTGTGTAGCGTCAGCTTTATCCGTAGGTATGCTGTGACTTCTAGATCACTTCAATATTAAATAATATCACGTTGGTTTTGGACTTTTCTCCTCGTGTTGGTTCGGGCTCCTTTGCAGAGTAGACCATCTGCCTTCCTGCCAGGCAGCTCGCAAAAGGCGGGCATATCCTTACCCTTACTTGTACATCTGACTAAGTGGTAGAGTTTCGCATCAACTCACCCGGATTGGTACCAGCACCTTACCTATTCCTTCCGCCATAACGTCATGACGTGTTCCGGTTTGGAGGGCAAGATAGCCTATTAACTTACTTTAGCTCGAGGTCTAACATCTCGGCCTCAGGTAGTCAACGCACCAATACCACCTTTGGTGTCTCGTAAGTGGTGTGAATTTCTTACCATCAGAAAATCCGTTTGCTTTTTTGCCTTCCAATACCATAAAAAAAGAAGTTAAGATAATGGCCTCGTGCAAAAGTAAGTTTACCGGCTAGCTTACCCTCCGAACCGGAAGAAGTCAACGGCAAGCGCTGACGTTATGGCGACAGGAATAGGTAAACCGGTGTAAGGAATAGGTAACTACCTAGTCAGATGTCACGGTGTTAGTGATGATAAGCCTATGCTCGCCTTTTGCGAGCTGCCTGGCAAGAAAGGCAGATGGTCTATTCTGCAAAGGAGACTTGTGCTTAATATAACTGGTCATAATATTTGGTCCATGGGGAGGGGTGCGGGCTGGGTTAAGAGGAGTCGTAAAAATAGAGTTTGTGCTATAAATGGCAGTATTTGATCCGGAGGATCTCCTCTTCCTCTGACACTGAATGGGTTAGGGGCGTCGTTAAAAATTACACGTTCTAGGGCGTCACAATTCAGATAAGTTTGGGAAGCCCTGCTTTAGTCTCTTTATTTCGTAGAAATAGATGTTTGCTGTATCCACATGATACAGTGTAAGTGTTAAATATGTCTGTTTCTCCAAGAGGTCATTGTCGTTAATTTTCGTCAGATGCTATCGTGAATACCAGTTCAGAAAGTGTTGTGATGCGCCATTTCGAGCGGAACGTGGCTAAGAGAGATGCTATTAATATTGATTAACTTTGTTATAGATCATGTAACGTTGGATGTAACTGCTGATTATGATTCGTTGGCATAATATGTTACCTAGGCTTATGAATATTTGCATGACGTTTAAAATGCAACACATTTTAAGACAACTAAAGATCTTGGCTAAAAATAATTTAGCTTTGATTAGTTTGAACTCATCTGTTAATTTTATATGCTTCTTTTTCCAAGTTCCGTTCTGTGTTTATGTAGTCGTAGGTAAGTAGGTATATTTGAAACATTCTTGTTTCTCATGAGCGCCGGCAGCAGGGTGCAAGGGCGTGCAACAGCACCCCCTGCCGGAAAGAAAGTAGATAGAAAAAATTACCTGTCTGAACTTGCGAGAGAGTAATTCTTTTCTAGAGTATGTATGTATGTAGGTATGTATGTATGTTTGCGTACGTATGTAAATATGTGTGTAGCTATACATGTTTATTTCGATGTTTTATATTGGTTAATAGTATGTATAGACGGAGATGCACCTCCCTGAAAATAATGCTGGCGACGCCCATGGTGTTTCTTGTGTTTTAAAACCATTTCCATTAGTCGCCTCTGTTGTCTAACGGTTCAGTTGTTGGACTTGGCTCTATGAGGTCCCGGGTTCAAATCCCGGGTCGGGCAACAAAACGAAAATTGGGTTTTTCCAATTTTCTAATTTAAAAAAAGGTTGCTTGGAATTGGATATGTGCCCGGTTGGCACCAAAGGCTCTTGAGGAAGGTTTGTGTAGGTACGTCATTAATTATGGGTTAGCGTATGTTTTACATTTTTTTCAACTGTTTTACATATTAAAAAATATGTTTACACCCTTTGGAACTTTTCATCGAAGACTCTGAAACAATTCTTAGAGTTGTTAAAAAATAATGTTATGGCGGATTGTCGCCTTTTTTAGTGTAACAATAAACAATAAAGTCCTCGATGGTATATGCCTATTTTTAAGGATAACTTACTACAGCCCTTGTAAGTTTAAAAAAACACTTATGGTAATAATAACGAAGCTATTTAAATGGATACGGCATTAACCTTTATGAAATTAAATACATTAATTACCTAAAGCCTTCCATGCAGAATATGCTCTTTACACTAAACGATTTTATTGAATACCCAAGAAGTTCTCGTAAAATAAATATTTATTGACAATTATTATTGACGCTAAGCGAGAATGCGCAATACGGGAAGCGAAGATCGGGCTGGCCGTTTCGATGACTGGCTACATACATTAAATAAACATACCTCAGACAATTTTTTTATTGGTCTAAGAAAAATAACCAGTTCAACATTATTACGATTTAATGTATTTTTATTTAAGCACTTGTCCTGTGCTTGAGTTATATGTCTATAAATTTTAAAGAATGGTCATTCGTCGGCTTGAGACGAAAGGTTACAGGTTCAAATACTGTTTGGCGCGAATTTTTTTCTTTCTTTAATGTTTATAGAGATTATTACGATTTATCTACTAAGCGAAGCCGGAACGGATCTATCTCGGAACTATCTCGGAATCATGATCTACCTTTTGAAAAAGGAATGATCAAAATCGGTTCGTTATTAATCGTATCGTATTAATCGTATTACCACAATTCGTCCCTCGCATTACTAACTGTCCTATCTCATTTATTCGGCGATTTGAGTTGGGACTTAAGACTAAAAATATCTTCTTGAATTAGTAATATACAATTTCTCTAACTCACGTAATTGTACGATTATTGATTCTCGACTTATTGACATTACCCTAAAGTATAACTAGAAACTCAACTTAAAATAACCAAACTGAGAAAGCGTGGCTTCTGGAAATCGTCTAAACTGAGATAGGACAGTTAGTCATGCGAGGGACGAATTGCGTAACATTACAACATACAAAGAAGCAAACAGTTAAACTAAGAACCTCCTTGTTTTTGGAGTCTGATAAAAATTATGAGATGTTGCCTTTAAAACCGTGTTAAGTGCAATTCTTCGTTCTAAAGTAAGTGTTTTAGTCGCCATATTTTTATTGTTTTAGCTCTTAATACGTAGGTAGTATGTTTTACATTTGGCTCGGCATTATAATCCCTTAAAGCGACGACATTCGTAATCAAAGCCCGGTGAAGTTGTAAAAACCGCGAGAGTGGCAAAACATTAGTCGTTCCGAAAAAAATAGACATTCGTAATATTAATAATAGTAGTTTCTTTATTGAAAAACAGAGGCTTTTTTAATGGTCTAGCGATCCAGTGTTGGACTTAACTTCACAAAGTCCAGGGTTCGTTCAACAAAAAGTAAATATATGTTATCAATTTTCTAATAAAACAATCGGGATTACCTATATGCCTGGTTGGTGACAGGCTTGCCAACTATTGTATTTAGTATTGGGAATGGATTATAGGCTTATGGTTCCAAAATAAATTTGTGATTTTTTTTGTTGTTGTCAGATTGGCACAACTGTTTTCCATTTTGGCGCGGGGTTTAAGTTGTGTTTGTTATTTATTTATATTACGTACAATGCTGTTTCCAATTATATCATATATTTTAATATGTATTGCAAATTTCATAATGGACAAAAACATTGAACAAAGAGTTTTTCTTGAACTTAACATAAAAGAAATACAGGAAACAGTGAAGGAAAATCCGAACTCAAGTTTGTGAGAGATAGCCGCCGAATGATATCTATCTCACGAGTTGATACGTATCATTTGCACTAATCTTTTGGGTATGAAACATGTTGCTGCGCGGGTAGCTCCAAAAGATCTGAATTTTCTCATAAAACTCGATCACATGAGAATCAAATCCGACCCAACATCCATGGAACGCAATGCCACTGATGACGAGACGTAAATTTACAAGTTTGACTTGCAAGCTAGTCAACAAGCATCTGAGTGACCTTTGGGATTGACACCTTCCAACTGAACTGAAGCCGAAAAAACAATTCCAAGCTCGTTCAAAAGTCAAAATCATGTTGAGTCTTTTCTTTGACTATCACGGTGTTGTGCACTCGGAATTCATGTCTTAAGATCAAGCGATAATAAAGGAATATTATTTAAGCGTTATGCAACGTTTACCAGAGCAAATTCAACGAAAAAGGCTAAATTTGTGTGTCTTGGATTTTACCATCACAATAATGTGCCTTCGATCACATTATGAACGAAGTTTTAACCAAACACTCAACAAATACCATCGAGCAGCCAATGTTCACCAGATGTCGCTCGAGTCGACTTCTTTCTTTTTCTGAAAAACTTCGTGGCACTCGTTCTCAATCGGTAGAAGACATAAATTGAATTCACGCCGAGAACTGTCCTTGAATCCAGAAACAGCGTTTAAAGAGTGTTATGATGATTGGATTACTCGTTGGCGTAAGTGTATCTTCCCTGAAGGAGCATATTTTGGAGGTGATAAAATAAATTTTGATGAATAACAAGCAGTTTGTGTATTATCGAAATTGTCCCGGTACTTTCTTGACGGAGCAGTGTATCTAATGTTTGTATACATGTTAACATTTTATATATCTATAAAAATATCTAAAACTGTATTTGAGGCTTGTTTGTCAGAAAGTTTATAAATTACACACATTAAGTACATTATTTAGTCTGGTTTAGTGTTAGTCGTGTATTAGTTAACTAATCTCAACTAATCTAGGTGGTAGAGTTTCGCAGCAACACCCGGATTGGTACCACCGCCTTACCTATTCCTGCTGCCATAACGTCATGACGTGTACCGGTTTGGACGGTAAGGTAGCCGGTAAACTTACTTTTGCTCGAGCCTAACATCTCGGCCTCAGGTTGGCAACGCACCATTACCACCTTTGGTGTCTCTAGGCGGCGTGAATTTCTTACCATCAGGAAATCAGTCTGCTTGTTTGCCTTCCAATATCATAAAAACATAAAACAACATCATAAAACTCTCTAAACTTCATAAAACAATGGGCTCAGTGATATTTTTAAATTTGAAACAAATTCAGTAGCAGTATTTACTGCTACTGAATTAGTATTAACAATTTTAGAGTATTAGTAAGTGTCAATAGGTACAACTGTTATTGTATAAATACATCATAATCAGTATTCAGATTAAGCTACAATTTCCGGCTGGTATAGCTAAGTAGATAATGTATCTTATGATAATATGTTACACATTTTTAATTTCGAAAGAATGTTAAACCAAGACAAGATTATGGTAATGAATCCTATCAGCGAACGTTAGGAGTTCGGAAGATTTGCAACATCCTGTCTGCGGCGACGGAAGCTGACTATTAGTGTAATAGGCATGTGCTGAATTATATGACAATGAATTAAGTGTTTAAGTTTTTCATGTGTTCTTATGTCTCACGTGAAATAACTATGACATAGGGTTTTTTAAAGATGGATGTTAGATTATTTGAAGATATTGACTGTCTCCATTCAGGTCAAATAGGACGTAGTGCAGAACTTTTGTTAAATATACTTGTTCTAGCGGCCTGCCCGGCTTTGCACCGTTATGAAATATGCCTATAAACCTTACTATACAATCACTTTATTTAATAAAACCACATCAAAATCCGTTGCGTAGTTTTATAGATTTAAGCATACTAAGGGACATAAGGACAGAGGAAGCGACTTTGTTTTATACTAGGTATGTAGTGATATAATCAAATCTAAACGCATGATTTTGATAATACAGTTTGTAACGATATAGTAGTAGGGGTATAAGTTAATAATATTCTTACATAGAAATAAATTCGTATTCCGTGTTACCATACCTAGTATGTTTCTTTTTCAGGTATTCGCCCCGAAATTCTAAACAGGAACAATTAAAAGTAGGAAAGTGTCTCTACGTCAAAGCCCCCAAAGAGTTAGCAGTGGTACAATCAAGGCACCAATGATTGTGCGCAGTTTAGTTTATTTGGAATAACAAAAATAGTTCAGTTAAAACACAATCCATCAACTCAATTAAAGAGATAAGAGATCAACCATAGATAAAAAACAAATATCCCTACACATATTACACATATAGAATTTAAGCAAATTATATGCTTCTGATATGGGTGTTAGATAGATAATATAAATTTAATAAACACCCAAAATCGGAAATATAGGCATCTATGTTTTCCACACAAATGCCTGCCCACGTCGGAAATCGAAATCCCTCACCTAAAGAGAATTATATAGGCTTCAGCAATTCCCATTTTAATCATAACTCTAAAATGCGATTAGGGGTTTTTAGGTTTGAAACAGCTAGGTGCAATATATTGTCAGAAAGTTATTAAAAAATCTAATATTAAAAATATATTGAAAAGTGGTTCTAATCCTTAAGAGAAAGTTTCCACCATGGTTACATTTGTGGTAGGCGTGATTGGGGCGTGAATACAACCGTCTGGACGTTGCTTAAGAACCTTAGACTTTAGGAAATTGCCATATTTTGCTTGGACCGGTCCAATCGCTTGTCATCAGCATAATAAAATGTTTTGCAGTTGATGACAACTATTAATATGCAAAAACTTTATCTCAAAGTTAATATTTCGACATTGGTCAGATAAGCAGGAAATCGTGTAATGATTTCCTGTAATTCAATAAAAAACCAAAATGTAAACCATCCGTGAACAGTTTTTGTCGCATATAGATCATATCCTTAATGTAGGTATATGACGATAAGGAATTCATCAAACGAGTTATGTTTCCTTAAAAACAATTAAATAGTAATTATATTTATCATCACGTATTTGATAATTTAACAAAATATAATTAAAGACTGATTATCATATCAGTAGGTAGAGTTGTGTACGATCAACATTGCAAAAAGGTAATCAATCATGATTTAGTTTTTTAAACCCCCACGCAAAACTAGGGGTGTGATAAATTTGACGTGTCTGTGTAATCGTAGTTCTTCAGAAAATAGAGGATTTTTTTATTTGAAAGCTGTCTTGATCGAGACGGTTCTTTGCTATAGTATATAAAGATCTGAGCCCTTACCATGAGTTGTTATAGATTACGTTCGGTAAGTTATGTGTCGAAATCTATTTCAATTTTCGTCTAAAAATTAGTTTCTCTTAGCTACCAATAGAGGGCGCCGTTCGAAGTTTTCATATAAATAATTTACAGAGACGTAAGCGAATTCTGTAAACTTGACAAGACGTAGACTCATGGTAAGGGCTCTATCCAGATGCTCAAGGTCGTCGGCTCAGTCGTCGAAGATAAGAGACGTAACCCTGGAATACCTGTTGGTAAACTTACGAGTTTGAACTTGATAGATTCGTCTTAACTAAATCTGTTCATATTTTCTTATGATAAGGACTTGAAGACAAGAACCTGATGAAAAGTGACTGATGGATCATAGTTTAAAAGTTACGGTATTATGTTTCGTAATCTTTTGTGTGAGTGTGTGTGAGTTTTTGACTCTGATATCATAACTTTTGAAGAGAGGGACCGTTGTCGAGGGCTTACCTATTCATTTTTTTCATTTTTGTATTGTAAGTCTACCGCAATGCACAGCCGTCTCTCGATCTTTGGCAAGTCTTGCGTTCGTTCGTCTGACCATTCAGTTATATAACTGAGCTAACAGTTTATCTGTTGTAGTAGTTACTATAATCACAACTTAAACAATTATAAGGTTATTTTATATCCTCAAAAATGTCATTTACCTACTTAGAGCACAAAAATCTGAACATTTCACGCCGTAACCTGCTCCAGTTAACCCTTGACAGGTACCTTATCCAAATAACTTTGTAAGTACAAATCTATTTATTTTTAAAATTATTTTAAATGACAAATCGATATTTGCCAAAAATCTTTCTCTCATCAATAAATAAATTTGATAATGTGGAAAAGCCATAATAAAAACATTACATAAGTTTTATACTTTTAAACTAAAGCATAGCGCCATCTGTGTATAAAATTCAAACTAATATTTTATAATTAGTGTTTAGGAGTTCCAAGTTAAAATTTTAGATTTTCTATATGTTGACTACAGACATCATACCCTGAAATACTTATTTAACTCGTATAATTTAATCTATAATCTAAAGAGGTAGTTACGCAGTGCCCTCGCGTCACGCGTTTCGATTTGCTCGTCTTGGCGGCGACACTTCCGTGTCCTCAGATGATAAACGATAGTACGAGTAAGTGCGACTGCACCTGAAACTTCAATTAAAATGTTTGCCTGCTGTATGGACGAGGTTTGCTTCATTATAATATGTCGATTTCATATTTTCGATTCGTATTCAAGATGTAGCAAAGTTTGTCATGCCAAAAATTATTTTTGAATTTCACCTCACGGCTTTTGATGAGTCATTACTTTTACTTTAAAGGATTTTATGCCCAGTAAATATTTTTTGTATGATATTGGAAGGAAAATAGGCAGACGGATTTCCTGATAGTAAGAAATTCACGCCGCCTAGAGACACCAAAGGTTTTAATGGTGCGTTGCCAACCTTAGGACGGGATGTTAGGCCTCGAGCAAAAGCAAGTTTACCGGCTTCCTTGCTCTCGGAACCGGAACACGTCAACGGCAAGCGCTGACATTATGACGGCAGGAATATGTAAGGCGGTGCTACCGATCCGGGCGAGTCGCTGCCAGACTCTACCACCTAGTTAGATGTCACGGTGTTAGTGACGGTAAGCCTATGCTCGCCTTTTACGAGCTGCCTGGCACAGGAAGGCAGATGGTCTATTCTGCAAAGGAGCCCGGACCAACACGGGGAGATAATACAGGACAATATGTTTATTGGGTTGTCCGTTTGTCTGTTTATCTGTCGTATGCAAGTCGGTTTTCTAATCGACTTTAATTAGCAAAGTACTTTTATCTATGATAAGAAAGCAATTTTTAAGATTAATAAGTAGAAGAATACTATATTTGTAACTATATTTTATGCACGCAATATTAATCGATTCGGAGGAATATAAAACTAGTGGCTTAATCGTAGTAAAACTGCCTCTAATTACCTATTTCATTACCACGGATAACTCTTTTATTAAACGTTTGCTAATGATTCCAAGTTGGTTCCATAAAAATTTTAGTTTATTTATTAGGTTTACCGACGTTTGCATACAATTTAAAAACATTTTACAGGTTAAACACTTAAGAGATAATTGTATCAAACAATTAAAGGTAAACACCTCATACATTAAAAAAATCGATAGAATGTGTTAAAATAATTGTGAAAAAAAACAAACTAAATGAGGATAGATACCTATTAATTAACCTTTACCTATTACCTATTAATTATTATTAAAGATTATTAACATCCCACTAGTGGTTTTATGTTCTACTCATTATGTGATAACGATGCTGTTAACACAGATGAAAATATGTGTATAATTGAGTACGTATAACTGAAAAACCGTAGACTGATAAAATTAATACGGGCCTAGCTCGAAATCATATCCCACATTTACAAAATAGAACTATCAAAATCGGTTCGTTATTGGCCGAGTAACCACGTTAAAATCATACAAAAATGTGCAGTAGAATTGATAACCTCCTCTTTTTTGGAGTCGGTTAAAAATCGATCAAATGTCTATGTAGTTTCCACTGCCTCCACTTTTACATTAATTTATTATTATTATTTAAAAGATCTTCTCATAAATATTGCGTTGGAAACTCTTTTATCTAGAATGTTTTTCTTTTGTTGTCTACATAGACAGCGTGTTTGTCCGGACTCCTTTGCAGAATAGACGAACTGCCTTCCTGTGCCAGACGGCTCATTAAAGGCGAGCAAAGATTTACCGTCATTAACATCGTTACATCTGACTAGGTTTTGGAGTTTCGCAGCGACTCACCCTTACCTATTCCTGCTGCAATAACGTCAGTGCTTGCCGTTGACATGTTCTGGTTCGGAGGGTAAGATAGCCGGTAATATCCAATCCCGGGCAACGTAATTTTATTAGAAAATTGAAAATATACATTATCTAAGTTTTTTGTTGCCCGACCCGAGGATCGAACCCGGGACCTCAAGAAGTCAAGCCCGTCGCCGGACCGCTAGACCACAGAGGTGATAAACAGATAGAGTTAAATACCCGAGTTCAAGTAATTTTAATGAACGTAAAGGACTGTGATGCGGGATGAAAGTTAGTTTAAAAAGAACTTTCCGGCTGTGTGGTTCCTTTGTGGCTGCTGTAGGTTTTACCAAATCCGACCCAAACAAGTACGAGTACCGCTATTTTGATCTGTAAAAATAACTTATTCTGAAATTATATTTAAAAACTCAGATAAGCGTTTATCGCACCGGTTCCGGTTCGGAGGGTAAGGTAGCCGGTAAACTTACTTTTGCTCGAGGCCTAACATCTCGGCCTCAGGTTGGCAACGCACCATTTGGTGTCTCTAGGCGGCGTAAATTTCTTATCATCTGGAAATCCGTCTACTTGTTTGCCTTATAAAATCTTAAAAAAATATGTGCTGATGTGCAATGCGAGAGGTCACACAAAAAAATAGGTCATACATAATTTTAATTTTAATCACTGTAAAAGTATCCAAAATAGGAATTGAAAGTTTGTTTGAAAAGTTGTTTATTAAAGTTGTATGGACTATGTATGAGCAAAGGCTCCTAAAACTCTCTTTGTTTCGTCGCAATCAGCGGAACATTATCATAACAGCACCTGTATCAAAAATGGACATATCGATCATCCAACTGGCTGTCGACACTGATAACACTTATCAGCTTACGGCCAATCTTCCCGGAAGTAGTTCAACATATTTTCTGACGTCATATCTCGTAACGTGCAAGACGGGACTGATAATTCATTACAGTTCCTCGTTTGCGTAATTATAAAACAAAGCAAATAGGACGGCGTGTTGTTTTTTTAAAGAACAGGATATTTTTGAGTTGTTAACTGAATTTTATTAAAAATATTGTTTCGGCAAAGATTGGTGCTTACCATTGTTTTGTTTGTTTCGGAGGTAGAGTAGCTTGTAAACTAGTTAAGGTAAGAGATGTTTGCATAAGGTACTAATGTATCTACCTACTTATACACGTAAAGGTACCGACTTATAACTCTATTTTAAAAATCAGTGATTGTAACAGATGAATACAACATATTGTTTTGAGCTTATTTTATTTCTAAAATCGTATTTCTAAATTGTTTTCACTTTGGTGCACAAAATTATTCATTCGTAGTGGCAGCTAATCTTAAACTAGAAATAGGGTACAGCAACGCTTGCACAGGCTGGTGGTCTTCATTGTTATGTTCCAGTTTTGAAGGTAGAGTAGCTTGTAAACTTAAGTAAGAGACATGAAGCCCAGTACAAAGTGATATTAGAAACTCTCCAATAACATAATAGTCAACACCAAGAAATGCACGACCGTTGCCTATAGAATCTATCCTGCTACAGGCGACGTATATTTCATTTTTCACCATCAACCGGTATTCTTTTTTCTTCTTCTAATGTTTGCACAAGGTGCACATGTATATGTACCTAGGTAATCTACTAGGTACCTATAATATCTACAACATATAACACTATTTTAAAAATTAGTGGTTGCAACAGATTAGTCGGATAGGTTTGTCAGAATCGTGAGGTCTGGCAGTCGATACTTTATGCCTACCCCGTAAGGGGCTTGGCGTGAAGATATGTATGTATGTAACAGATTAATATTACAAATTATTTACTTCCATTGTTTTTTGTATAAGGTTATAGGCCTCGGCAATCAAGATTCCTTTACATTTATCACAAACAATTTAGTATTAAAACTTGAGAAGACAATGTTACTAACACTGTAACCATAAAGACAGTAAATATAGTTTTGTTACAACGAGTCCGGATTGTACCACGTCGTTATCTTCCGGTTTTGCAGGAAGCCGGAAAACTCATTGTAAGATTGCTAATAATATATAATATAAAATATAATAGTTTTATAATATAATAATATAATAGTAACTATATATATATAATAGTTGACATCAGATTGGCAATGTTATCCACATCTCTCACTCCACCGCGAACAAGGATCTTCATTCTTCCATATTTATAAATGCAATCACTTAGCACCCCAATCCGGTGTTAGCACTCGCGTGTGACTACACACCGGCCGCGAACGCGCCCGCCAAACTTAGGAGACCCCGTCACGTGTTATCGGATCCACCTGATCCAATAACCGCGGCAAACGCGAGCCTTCTCCCAATCCCAGCCGGAGCACAAATTCATAAGACACTACACTACACCGTCGCCACCGGTCTAGGCGACGAAGACCTCTCTTGCGCCCTGCGCCTAACGCCGAGCGACGAGTCGCCACTATTCCTCCGCCTAGTCCACCCAGTAACCAGAACGCAGCACCAAGTCGAGGTACGGTCTCCCGGGAGACAGCCCTTGTTGCTGGCGTTGTAGGGAACAGTCCAATCCATCTAAATAATGATGTCTCGGGCTGAGCACTCTGCTCGACCCACAAGGCCCGGTGAAGTTGTAAAAACCGCGAGGTTGGCAACACATTAGTCATTCCAAAAAAAAACCATTTAGCGTCATAATAATATGAATATGGATATCACTTGTCCTACTTTAACTGGGATCTAAAAATCGACAAGCTACAGGTTTAAAATATTTGAAGGAAAGTAACATTAAAAATGCATGTACCTTTTTTCCTTCCGTTGTCACGTCGAAACGGCTGAATTGATTTCAATATAAATTAGCATAAAAATATATTAGATTTTTTAAACCATACATTAGAATAAATCTATGTTGGAAACAGACTTAGGTCACTTTTTATCCCAACATTAGGTACTCCAAAATTTTAAATACTAGACGAGGTCGAGGGCAAACATCTAACAACATTAACATCTGTTTTATGAAGCAGAAGGGGTTAGGTTATACTTAGGTTCCAATTAGTCAATTAGTTTCTTTAAGCATTTATAAATTTGTATGAAAATCAAAAGGCAGTATTTTTGATCGACTACAAATAAATTATGAGGTACTCAATAACAATTTACGTTTATTTTGTATGTTTGTTACATAATAACTCGGCCACTAGCCAACCGATTTTGATAGCTCTTTTTTTGAAAGATATTCCGCGCCCATATTAGCTATGTCATGATTCGTCTGGCGGTTTTTGTGTTATCCTTATATTGCATAAGTTTTTCACTTATCTTGACCACCTTATCATTGATAAGATCAAGTATAACTCAAAAACTAATGGTAGGATGTTGATAAAAATTATGTGGGACCATTTCGGAAATATTTGCTATCTTTAAAAAAAAAGAATTTTAAAATCGCGACGTTCATACATACGAGTACATACTTGCATTCTTATGTTAAACACATATACATGATTTCTTTATTTTTTATCTTTACGCCTAGTCCCTTACAGGGTAGGCAGACGTATCGAGTTCTAAATCTAAAGATCCTTGCAGACTTTCCGGCTTTCTCCGTAATCATTATCCTTTTCATACAAACACGCCGGTTTTGTAGGCTCTTGACAACACCGTTGTTAGTCTGCTCGTAGGTCGACCGGTCAACCTGATATTTACATCCATCCACATTCGCGTTGTATATCTGCTTTGTCAGTCTTTCATCTGCTATACTTTCTACTTGACCGAACTAGCGGAACATGCACTGTCTCATTTTAACAGCAACGCTTTCTTTCAATTCCAATCTTTCTCCGACCTTACTGTTACGAATGCGGTCAGCGAGCGTTACATCACAGATTTTCCGTATGAGTATTACGGCCGCATTTATCGTACTCTCATGCTTTTTCTGACTTACCCAACTCTGGCTTCCATACAACAACCTTGGGATAAGCAAAGAATTATGCAAAGCGAGTCTTGCACCTTGACTCAAAACCTCGCTTTGGAATATCATTCCATTCACTCTTTTTCCTCCATCAACCACCAAATCGAGACGTTGCTCCTAATGGAAAAGTTAGAGTCGTTTTTCGATTTTACTGTGCTTAATTATACTTTTTTATCTTCTTATATCTAAAAACCAATTTCTGTTCGTTAGTCTCGCTAAATCTCGAGAACAGCTGGATCAATTTGACTAATTTTGATTTCGAATTATTTGTGGAAGTCCAGGAAAGGTTTAAAAGGTAAGAAAAAAGGAAAAACTGTGAGGAGACTAGGAAAAATCAGTTTAAGTTTTCCTACTCAAAAAGAAGACGTGGAACAAAGTTCGTCGGGACAGCTAGTTATTGATAACGTTCAGAAGAAAAAATAATATAAGAAGAAAAGAAATGCTAGGCAGATCGTGAAATGTGTCTCTGAAAGGAAGAGTTGGTACGAAACCTCATAGTTACTATTTTCGAAACTATTTTCTTATTACTAAAATAGTACTGCTTTACATAATCTATACAAATAAGTGTATGTAATTTAACGTTTGAATAAATTATATATAAATATATAAACATATAAATATAAACTTAATGTCGCCTCTGTTATTTAGCGGTCCAGGTGCTGGACTTGATTCCATGAGGTCCCAGGTTCGATTCCCGGGTCAGGCAACCTGAAGTAAATGCGGTTTTTTTAATTTTCTATTAAACAAAAATGTTGCTCTGGATTGGATATGGGCCCGGTTGGCGATAGGCTTGCCACCTATCACATTGTGGGACTTAGTGTCTTCGGTTAGTCGTAGGTGCCCTGGTTGTGCCTCTGCTTACCTCTCCGGGGATATGGGCGTGAAGATACTTTTTTTCTAAGCCTGGAACTAACTTTAATCAATTTATCATTCTATTTGTCTGATTTTGCCTAACAGTTTTATTGTAAGTGTCACAGAAAGATAGAGCAAGTTATGGAGCAACATATGGGTTTATCCAGAACTAGCTGTTTGAAGACTAGATTTAGTGAGAGGTTTTAGAAATAAAATAAGCTCAAAACAATGTGTAGTATTCTTTTGTTGCAATCACTTATTTTTAAAATAGTGTTATAAGATAGATACATTTCATAAGTAGGTAGGGTAGGTTCAATATATACCTTATGCAAACATTAAAAGAAAAATAATACATCTCTTACCTTAACAAGTTTACAAGCTACTCTACTGCCGAAACTGGAACAAAACAATGAAGAACACCAATCTGTGTGCAAGTCGTTAGAGTACTCTATGTCTAGTTAAAGATTAGCCGTCATTATTGATAAATAATTTTAGGCATCCATGTGTTAATAAGGACGTAACAGTATCACTACATAGTATAAAACAAAGTCACTTCCTCTGTCCCTATGTCCCTTTGTATGATTAAATCTTTAAAACTTCCCAACGGATTTTGATGCGGATTTTTTAATCGATAAAGTCATTAAAGAGGAAGGTATATGTGTATATTTTATACTCGTGCAAAGCCGGAGCGGGCCGTTAGTTTTAATAAAATTCAGTTAACAACTCAAAAATATCCTGTTCTTTAAAAAAACAACACGCCGTCCTATTTGCTTTGTTTTATAATTACGCAAACGAGGAACTGTAATGAATTATCAGTCCCGTCTTGCACGTTACGAGATATGACGTCAGAAAATATGTTGAACTACTTCCGGGAAGATTGGCCGTAAGCTGATAAGTGTTATCAGTGTCGACAGCCAGTTGGATGATCGATATGTCCATTTTTGATACAGGTGCTGTTATGATAATGTTCCGCTGATTGCGACGAAACAAAGAGAGTTTTAGGAGCCTTTGCTCATACATAGTCCATACAACTTTAATAAACAACTTTTCAAACAAACTTTCAATTCCTATTTTGGATACTTTTACAGTGATTAAAATTAAAATTATGTATGACCTATTTTTTTGTGTGACCTCTCGCATTGCACATCAGCACATATTTTTTTAAGATTTTATAAGGCAAACAAGTAGACGGATTTCCAGATGATAAGAAATTTACGCCGCCTAGAGACACCAAATGGTGCGTTGCCAACCTGAGGCCGAGATGTTAGGAACCGAGCAAAAGTAAGTTTACCGGCTACCTTACCCTCCGAACCGGAACCGGTGCGATAAACGCTTATCTGAGTTTTTAAATATAATTTCAGAATAAGTTAATTTTACAGATCAAAATAGCGGTACTCGTACTTGTTTGGGTCGGATTTGGTAAAACCTACAACAGCCACAAAGGAACCGGTGAAAGAATCAGCGGGCTTGACGAAATATATAGAAAATGAAGGGTTTTTGATTTCCATTTTTAATCGTTATCATAAGGTGGCCTGGAAGAGATCTTTTGCGATAAGGCAGCCTTTACGTATTATTTAGTTTCAAAGTTTCATTTTTAGTTTATTTATTTTCTATATATTTGAAGCGCAATAAAGAGTTACTCTATTATAGAATAGTATAGACTTACTTAGTATAAAAAAGAAAACTTATTGAATTTTGAGCTAGGAAAGGCCTAATTATAAAAAATAGAAATAGAAGAATAGTGTAGTATTTAAATCACAAAGTTTGGTGATTATATTCCACATAATACCAGATAATAAAATCAGGTAGGTAAATGACGTCACTAACGACATTTTTATGTGCGATTGGTTCCAGCAATAAAATATCCGGTTATATAAATGGTATTTTGTTTAAAAAATATCGTAAAGATGATGAATCATTAATGAATAGGTACGTGGCTAACGAATATTATTCTGTTTTCGAAATTTTGATTCTCAAAGTTCACAGAATAAGTTAGAGAACCTACTAAAGTATAGACTATAGACGCCTTAATCTTTCTAGATATGAACTACACTGTGCTGAACAGCTAGACCACAGTGGCGATTTCTTTTTTTCTAGTCTAGCGGTTCAATAGTTGGACTTGACTGCATTAGATCCTGGGTTCGAATCCCTGGTCGGGCAACAAAATGAAAATTGGGTTTTTCCAAAAAAAATGTTGCTTGGGATTGGTTATTTGCCCGGTTGGTGAAAGGTTGGCCACCCATCACATTGTGGGACTTAGTGTCTTCGGCTAGTCGAGGGTGCCCTGGTCGTGCCTCTGCATACTCCTTCTAGGATATGGGCGTGAAGATACTTTTACTTCTGTTTCTTTCCGTTATATAAATAATTATTAATAAAAAAAGATTCCTTTTTATAAATACAGATTGTATGAAAACATGATATTTATGTCTGTTCTTTAAGAATATTGAAATTAACAGTATACGTATACGATTTTTTGTTAGATTATTACTCGTATCTATTTTCGATAATCGGAAATCATTTGTGTTTTGGTTAATACCAGTGAATCACTATTTCGGAAAGTTGAAATGTATTAAATATTTATATATGATAGGCGTTGAACTATCGATTATTGTTTTGATATTTCATCTAGGTATATCATAAAGAGGAAAGGTTTGATTTTTTGTTTGTTTCTTTGAAATTAATAGGCTCCGAAACTACTGGACCGATTTATAAATTCACCTTTGGAATGCTACGTTATCCCTGAGTGACATAGGCTTTTCATCAAAATCGGTGCAGTAGAAGCCAAGTTACGCAGGCGAAGCTGCGTGAAACTGCTAGTTTATGATAAGCGTAAAACTATTGATTATTGTTTTCATGTTATATTAAATATAAAGTTATAAAAGAAGCATTTATATTCGCACATAAATTTTACACTGTTTAAAATTAAGGCATTACACATTCTGTAATGTTCTGATTTAATAACATTCAGAAGATTTTTTTATCTCTGGGCAATTCACACAAATTGAATCTAACCCCAAAGTAAGCAAAATATATGCTTGTGTTATGGGTGTTAGTCAACGATACTAATTCATAGAAATACTTTAATAGTTACCAGAATAAATTTAATAAACACCCAGACCCGGAAATGCACAAATGCCTGCCCCCATCGGGAATCGAACCCGAGCCTCGCGATTGTTCGGTGGAGTTAGGCGTGTACGCTAGCCACTCGGTCAAAGAGGCAGTGTTTGGTTTTTGAATATTTTAGTATTTTGATCTAATCGTGTTTGACTATATGAGGTCGCGACCTGATCTCCAAAAAGGTAAAAGTATTTAACAGAATTTATGTTTTAGCCTCATAATGTGATCCTATCAACCTACAGCAAACCTATTGGCAGCCAAGCATATATCCAATCCTTGTTGTGTATTCATTATCAGTATTTTTCAAAAAGTCATTTTTAAATGCTCTACCTGGGAAACTGATGGTGACTAGAGTGAGTATCTTCACGCCCATATCCCCGAAGAGGTAGGCAGAGGCACAACCAAGGCACCCACGGCTAGCCGAAGACACTAAGTCCCACAATGTGATAGGTGGCTAGCCTATCGCCAACCGGGCACATTTCCCATCACGACCAACATTTTGTAATTAGAAAAATCCAATTTTCCTTTTGTTGGCCGACCCGGGATTTAAACCCGGGACCTCATGCAGTCAAGTCCAACACCCGGACCGCTAGACCACAGAGGCGATAAAACTGGGAAGCTGATGGTGATAATTAAATCAAAGGTAAGGTCATAGGTGAACCTGAGTCAGGACTGTGGATGATGTACAAAGAGCAAGACGTAATGGCGTTTTATTCTTATTTGTTTTAAAGTAGATATTTATTATTTATAACTTTCCAGAAAATATTTGTGTTTGACTGCTTAACGTACCATGTTATTTTATGTGACGGTGAGGCTCGGGTTTGATTTCCCGTGGGTGCTGGCATTTTATAATGAACATGTAAACGTCTGCATTTCTATATCAGGGTGTGTTTATCATACATTTATTCTCGTATATATTTAAGTATTTCTCTGTATTTAATCTCTGTGGTCTAGCGGTCCGGCGTTAAACTTGACTTCTTGAGGCTTCGGGTTCGATCCCTGGGTCGGACAACGAAAAAATTAGAAAATGTATATTTTTAGTTTTCTAATAAAAATAACTTTCTCCTGGATTGGATATGTGCCTGGTTGGCGATAGGCTTGCCATCTATCACATTGTGGGACTTAGTGTCTTCGGCTAGTCGTGGGTGTCTGGCTGATTTTGCCTTTGTCTACCCTTTTGGGTATTTGGGCGTGAAGATACTTTTTATTCTATGTATTTGTAGGAGACCTTGTAAGCTTTAAATTGACATTAAGTTATTTATTTATTTATTATTTCTATTGTGGCCTCTGTGGTCCAGCGGTCCGGTTATAGGACTTGATTAAATGAAAGTCGGTTCAGGCAACAACAAAGAAAATATGTTTTAACAATTTTCTAATAAACACAACGTTCCTCAGGATTGGGTATATGCCCAGTTGGCGAAAGTTTTGATACCTATCACATTGTGGGATGGTGGTTTCGGCTAGTCGTGAGTCCCCTGGTTGTACTTATGCCTTCCTCATCGGGGATATGGGCGTGAAGATTCTTTTTCATATGTATTTGTATCACATTGTGGGATTCATTATGTTTCATTCATATTCATTTGTATTTGTATCACATTGTTTCTTCGGCTAGTCGTGGTTGTCATGGTTGTGCCTTTGTCTATCCCTTCTGGGATATGAGCGTGAAAATACTTTTCTTCTATGTATTTATTTGTAGGAGACCTCGTAACCTTAAAATTTGGCATTAGGCTATATATTTACGTATGTTTTCTATAGTCGCCTCTGTGTGGGATTTAGTGTTTTCGGCTAGTCGTGGGTCGTACTTCTGTTAACTTCTTCAGGGATACGGGCGTGAAGATATCTATTTTTTCTCTTTCAAGCACGTAGTTGTAGCCATTTTGGATATAATGACGTGATATATACACCAATTATTACTAACGAGAAGTGACATGAAACGGAAGAATGATAAGAGCAGTGGCCAGTGGCAATTGAAACAATTGTAAAAATATAAAACAATTACATTTTGCGCTGGCGCGTGCTACATAGTTTAATTGACTGTAGACCAGGGTTTCTCAAACTGGGATTCATCGCAATTGCAAAGTTATCAGTGGCTAGCGATGAAAAACAATACAATGCATGAAATGGCGCCTTTATAAAATCCTGTTAGAACTGTTTTTAAAAAATAATTATACCAGTAATCATATAAAATTCCAATTTTGCGAAATAAACTAGAGGGTCTTTATATATTTATTCAAAGAACGGACTTAAAAAAAATAGGTACCTAGGAATTATCACACAAAGAAGGAATGTTCAAAATGCCTACACTTCTTATATTTTCATTATGGACTGTAATTCGGGGCGTTGAAAATATATTAAGTGGCAGTGTATGGTAGACAGGGTTAAAGTCGAACGGTATAATTTTTGCTTTAAATAATAAGTGCTAGCCTAGTGGTAAATATATTTTAACGAATTTATGTGTAAAGATATATAAATAACAAAAATAAAATACATTTAATTAAGTTAGATATTTGCACACCACAATGTGGTAGAATTTATTGGTACATACTAACTATCATTACATGGAAAATATTGACGATAGATTTGAAATGACGCAAAATTGCCAAAAATGGTATAGAAACCAGAAGATCATCCTAGTTAGAAAACAAATTGAGAATGAGCCAGGGATAATGACAGTATGCTACTACTATAGTTAACTTCAGTTTGCAGTGCTCGTTTTAAAGGTTTTCGTAATTTTATACCTAGAGAGATTAGGAATTGCAATCCGGAGTCTTTTCAGTCCAGCCGGATCCGACCGGATTTCCGTAGATTCGGCCGGATCTAGTCGGATCTGGCCGAATTTATCAAATCGGGATGATTTGCGTTTTTCAGTCCAAAATACGAGTAAACTTTAAGTAATCAAACTTAATTCTTCATTCGTCATCGTCTTCATTATACAAGTACCTCAGTCTTCCTAGATTTTACTTTTACAGGCATATAAATTTAAGTGAGTATTTTTGTAAAATCTGATATAACTAAAAATATCTTCACGCCCATATCCCCAAAGGGGTAGGCAGAGGCACAACCAAGGAACCCACGACTAGCCGAAGATAGTAAGTCCCACAATGTGATAGGTGGCATGCCTATCGCCAACCGGGCACATATCCTATTCCGAGCAACATTTTTTTTATTAGAAAATTGGAAAAACCCAATTTCCTTTTTGTTGCCCGACCCGGGATTCGAACCCGAGACTCATGCAGTCAAGTCCAGCACCTGAACCGTTAGACCACAGAGGCGATAACTAACTACTGTAACTAACTTTTATATTTATGACAGATACCAACATAATTTGATGTATATGTTTATAGCCCAATACTTAGAGGTCGAAATCCGGCTATATAGCATAATTTTGGCAAGCAATACGGATTTTCATTAAAAAAATGGGTTTATGTTCTGTAGAGTCTCTACTATAAAGTTGACCCTTTGCCGTTGTTTGCTTTTACTTAAGTTTATGTCACCTCTTATTGAGGGTGGATTTTTTTGATGAAGGTAAAACACGGCGGATAGAATA
>NJDD01003623.1:263563-298121 GCA_002245505.1 Calephelis nemesis | reverse complement strand
ATGTTTATAGCCCAATACTTAGAGGTCGAAATCCGGTTATATAGCATAATTTTGGCAAGCAATACGGATTTTCAATAAAAAAATGGGTTTATGTTCTGTAGAGTCTCTACTATAAAGTTGACCCTTTGCCGTTGTTTGCTTTTACTTAAGTTTATGTCACCTCTTTTTGAGGGTGGATTTTTTTTGATGAAGGTAAAACACGGCGGATAGAATAATTTGAAAAACTTTTTTCTGAAAAGTAAATACTTGTCTGGAAAAAAAGGACTTGCAGCCTCTATAGCTATTAACAAGAATAATAATTATAATGTAAGTACGTAAAATTTAGGTGTCCAGGGAAACCTATGTTGGCAATCCAAGATTAAATTGGTCGGGTTTTAGCAGAGTTTGGTATCAAGACTCAAGAGTCTCTGCCTGCCCCGTAAGGCACTTGGCGTGAAGATAAGTAAGTAATAATTATAATTCCCGTCAGTATCATGTAAAAATAAGGAACGTTAGGGTTTTTTGTCTAATGACGTAAGACTGGACATACCTACCTAAACTACAAGGAAATAAAACATGAATAAGTTGGAAACACCTGTGTTATTTTTCTTGGGGCCTGTAACTGGTTTGTACACTGATGTAATGGTAAATCCTTTTTATTGGGATTCTATTCGCGGTTAAAAAAATATTTTGTACCTACAATCCTAACTCGACTTTGTATCGTCTGGCAGTGACATTCCCAAATCATTTTACTTATCCTTGCTTTGGCCAAATTTGAGATCTAGCCACGTAACATCAATTGCGATCGATTTTTTTTATGTCAGAGGTCAGCGACCAAACACACTGCTCTTGGTGGTAAGAGACAACCGTAGCCTAGAGACACCATAGATGTTCCAGGAGGATGATTTCTCCTTCTGTCTCTTGATTTTTCCATTCCAAAATCGTTCAGTAGTTTGTTTCTTTGCGTTAAGTTAAAACTATTACACGAATTTTAACTGTGCTACTACTGTTTAAAATATGTAGGTTAAACATAAAGTAAAAGCCATATTTAATTTAAATCTCTTAAATTATACCAACGATTCTTAAAAATACTTATTTGCCCATGTTCCTGAAGGATTGGGCAGAGGCAAAACCACTATATGCATTATTAACCAGTACTTAAATATTATTACACATTACAAAACGTTTAAGCGACAATTCCATATTATAAATGGAAATACATCTTTTTGGTTTTATATACACGAGAAGTGACTTTTTATAATAAAGGGTGGGAAACAAAGGGATATCTTCACAGTCAGTATATACGTGTATCGTCTCAGGCTGTATAGAAGAAGAAGAACAAATATCATCACGCCCATATCCCCGAAGAGGTAAGCAGAGGTACAATGAGACACCCACGACTAGAAGAAGATACTAAGTCCTATAATAAGATAGGTGGCAAGTCTATCACCAGACATATCCAATCCCGAGCAACATTTTTTTTTGGTTAAAATTTTAGAAAAACTAAATTTTTTTTGTTGCCTGACCCGGGAATCGAACCTGGGCCTCATGCAGTAAAGTCCAACACCTGAACCGCTAGTCCTCAGGTGATTATATACTACTAGCGGCCCGCCCCGGCTTCGCACGGATATAAAATATACATGTAAACCTTCCTCTTTAAACACTTTATCTATTTAAAAAAGCCGCATAATAAACCCTTGCGTAATTTGAAAATTTTAAGCACACGAAGGGACATAGGGACAGAGAACGCGACTGTGTTATATTATAATAGGTATGTAGTAATTATAACTTATTTGCGTTCACCAATTTAATTCACAGACACAAAGATGATTACGTTTTGGCATTCCATACCTAAAAAAATGAATACACCTGTGCCATTTCTACATAGCTAGTATTATGCAATTCTGTTATATTTAATTACTAGTGGTCGCCCGTTGGTCGAATTTCGGCCATAATAAATTTTAATATATTGTTGACAAGAACGGCATCTTCTCTTCTCAAGACCAACTACTTTGTTTCCAAACTGTATAGTGCGCCATCTGTGATGTTTTATCGTTATCATCAATATATTTGTTTGTGTGTGTCAAACGCATAGTAGTGTGGGTAATGTTTTATTTATTGATTTAATGTGCTTTATAAGCATTATTATTGAAAAAAATATTAGCGTTCTGCACTTCTCCTACACATAAACTATAAGTGTGCCAAATTTTATGCTTCTGCGTCGGCGCAATTTTCGTAAAAAGGGGTCCAAAGTTTTGGCATCACATATTAATATTTAGATTTTCGTCGTGGTTAGACCATTTCTCAAATTCAGAGACGTTATTTGGCTTATAATGACATGGTAATATCAAATAACAACCGGTTAATGGGCCAGGTGATCGTTCTTTATAGTTTGTTAGCAGACTACCGCATGCAGGTGATCGGATTGAATAAAAAATATTCAAATCTCTCTTAAGCATTGAAGATGGAGATTATTATTGTACAATAAAAAAGTGATGGTTTTAAAATTATGTTCTAGATCTTTAAGCGTTATTTTCTAAAAAGCAGTTCTTGAATTTAGGTATGAGGTCAAACACATCTTATAAAGTAAAACACGCCTTTTACACATAAGTTTATTAAGTGCATCCTACCCACTAGAGTTAAAAACTGGAAAATAACAATCACAGTAATGTCACCTATCTAAACCAAATGTTAAAGCTTTGTTCGGACTATTTAGTAGGTAGATGGTTTATCTGAAGTTTGCATAAAATCGGTTGAGCGGTTTGTAATTTATCACATTTTTGTAACAAATGAATTCAATAAATGGCGGATCGTTTTGTTAAATAATTTTCTGTCAAATTGAAACTTTTTTCAGACGGGATATGTGTTGCCATATAGAAACTTTTTTGAGTTGTTTTTTTCTTTTTTGTTTATTATGTCATTAATGCGGTCATATCTCAGATAAAGTATGGTCATATACGTAGCCAAGTCTCTTACTAGTCTGTGTACGTAGCGAAGCACGTACCGGGCCGCTAGTGTAGCATATAGTCTTTGGTATTAGTGACAAACATACTGTCGGCTGCCACGAACCGACGAAATCTCTATTGATATCTAGGGTTCTTGCCTTTGTAAACAAACGAATCTTTCTATTTCGTATTTTTTATATCGGATAAGTATTACCTAGTCTTTGTACTTATTTGTTGCTAACCAACATACACGACATGAAGCAGTCAACATCTTTATTTACACTTTATCGACATTATTAGGGGAAGCCCGGGAAAGAAGCATATGTTAAGACAAAGAGTAAATGAAACATCAATCTGCTAATCAATAGAACCTTTTGTATTTTTTAATTTGCACTGTGTTTAATCATCTTTAGATAAGAGCAATTAAAATTCAAAAACTAAATCAATTTCTATAATATTTGTTAGCTTTAATAAAAGCTATCATTTGCCCGGAGGCTTTGGGCAAAATGGATACGTGACAAGGGCAAAAATATAAGTTAAATTAGTCGTCGCATTAATCACAGAAGTAGCTGCCATTTTTTATAAGGGTGGCAGTTGTCATGCGCCCAATTTTGGCACTGACTGCACTGAATCGCACTGCAAATCGGCTGTTTGTTCATACCGTCACATAAGAAAAGGCAATCATAACGTATGTGCGCTATGGTGGCAAAAAGTAATACCTTAGTTATTATTAATTCGAACGAATTATCTCAGAACCCTGTTTTAGTCCATTATCACCACATAATAATGGTTATTTATCACCATATAACAATGGTTTACTGAAAGATTTGTTTAGCAGAAATCAAAATAACTATAGTGCTATTAGGTATTTCGATTATGCGCTTCAGCTTTACACTTTTTACTCTTTTTACACTTTATACTTTTATTTTTAAATTGGCTGACCTAATCTAAATTTAAGCGAAATCATTAATTATGTTATAACAACTCTATATAGATACCTTTAAAATACATTTGGATTTCCGAAGCTTGACGAATATAGCCGAAGAGGATAATTTAAACAGTACTACTGCACATACATTAAAAAATCCTCTGACCATAAGCAACAAAGGTATAAAAAAATATTTCCTCTTCATAATGATGTTTTATTATCCAGTACCATGTAATGATATCTAGCGACAGATGTGGCTAGGATGACGCGAGCGGCCGAAGCGGAAGGGTGGCGGCTCTTCAATTGGCACAATTGGCAGTAATTGTGGGCGGAATGTCCGGGCGAGGCGCGCGACCCCGGTCACTCGTCTCCAACCAATGTTTACTACTGGCTTTTCTTTATTTTTCAATCACTTTTTGGAGTTTACTCCTTAAGAAACGATTTGAGTTATCAGGCCCGGTACGGAAATTTTATGAGGAGTAAAATCAAGTGTAACACGAAAAGGTGAGGCGTTACGTAGAAAGAGACAAACATATATATCTGTAGGATTGAACGTGTAAAAGAATGATATGGAATACCTTACAAAGCGTATCTCATTCTCGGGATCTCCTCCTTCGCGATACTTCGTAGCCTCCGTGCAGGGGGAGTCGCTTATCTATCAAAATACTGACTATTTGGATCACACTTCTAATGTCTGCGATGATACTAATTTAAGAAGAATTAACATAACTAAATCTGCTGTTTTTTATTGTATTGGAAAACCCATCAGCTAAATTAACATGAAGGAACACCCACTAATTCGTTTCAGTCAAACCGGCGAAGAAACAAAGAAGGTTCACATTCGACGTGTGTATTTTTTTTTATGATATTGAAAGGCAAACAAGCAGACGGATTTCCTGATGGTAAGAAATTCACTCCGCTTAAAGAAACCAAAGGTGGTAATGATGCGTTGCCAACCTGAGGCCGGGATGTAAGACCTCGAACAAAAGTCTGTTTACCGGCTACCTTACCCTCCAACCGGAACACGTCAACAGCAGGCATTAAATAGGTAAGGCGGTGGTACCAATCTGGGCTAGTCGCTGCGAAACTCTACCACCTAGTAAGATGTCACGGTGTTAGTGACGGTGAGCCTATGCTCGCCTTTTACGAGCTGCCTGGCAGGAAGGCAGATGGTCTATTCTACAAAGGAGCCCGGACCAACACGGGGGAATTACTATTTATTATCATTGTTTATTATTATTTATTATTATTATTTGTTAACCGTTTTCAATACTTTTCGTTTCTTTGAAAGAACATACATCAAAGTTGGTCCAAATGCCATCAAGTCTGGGTCTGAGATTGGTATCCTAGGGAAATTATTAAAACTTTTATAAGCATACCAGCCATACTCACCAAAACAGTTAATGACAGAAGCCCTTGACTCCTGTGATCAATTACATTTAATTGTTTTTACAAGCTATTTGTTTAGAAAATTTCACGTAATAGCTACCATCTTTTGTGTTAGATTTTTTGATATGTTTAATTATTTGTTCTGGCAATCTTTCCTAAAATCCATCAGCACATAGCTTTAAACTCAGATTTCGAACTAGTATCTTAACACCCATATCCTGGAAAAGGTAGGCAGACACACAACCAAGGCACTCACGACTAACCGAATACACTAAGTCCACAATGTACCTAATAGGTGGTAAGCCTATCTCGGGCACATATCCAATCCCGGGCAACGATTTTTTTCATTGAAAAATTAAAAATAAAAAAATCTAGTTTTTAAGTTGCCCGACCCGGAATTGGAACTCGGTACCTCAAGAAGTCAAATCTGACGCCGGACCGCTATACCACAAAAATAAAAAATAAATAAATATTGAATCTAACCCCAATGTAAGCAAATTATATGCTTGTGTTATGGGTGTTAGTCAACAATTCTAATACATATAAATACTTAAATAGATACCAGAATAAATTAAATAAACACCCAGACCCGGAAATGCAGACATCTAAATTTTCATCACGCAAATGTCTGTCCCCGTCGGGAATCGAACCCGAGTCTCGCGGTTGGTCGATGTAGTTAGGTGTGTACGCTAGTCATTCGACCAACGAGCCGGTCAAATAAATACATTACCAGGATATAGGATTTCCTAATTATACAGTTAAAATGTGTGATACTTCTTTTTTTTATTATTTTGATGTTAAAGCGAAAACAGAAACATCCTCTTGTAGTCCGGTTTCCCTGTGAAAAAAAAGCTGCTTTGGCATTTAAAAATTACTTGTTTATTTGATTATACGTCTTCTCCGCCGTAACAATATTGTATTGTAAAGGTTTAATAAAGGAAAATAAAAGAATACAGACGAGCTGGAATTCGAAATCAATTTAAGATTAATATAATCAGGCTTGTTTTCCAACGTGGTCACAAGAGTAGACAGATCGATAAATTTATCACGATTAATAGGGTTACTCTTGAAATTCGATTCACGCGGTATTGGAAATTGGAATCGGATATGTTATTTTAGGTACTCTTGAACACAATACTAGCGAATAATCGACATTTAGTTATGAATCACTATATACTTAGTATAAAACAAAGTCGCTTCCTCTGTCCCTATGTCCGTTTGTATGCTCAAACCTTTAAAACTACGGAACGGATTTTGATGCGTTTTTTTAATAGATGAAGTGATTGAAGAGGAAGGTTTATGTGTATATTTTATACCCGTACAAAGCTGGGGCGGGCCGCTAGTGAACAAATAATTGTTTTAACGTATTGGTTGAATTCCTAAAAACCTTGTGTTGAATTCCTAAAATGATATATCCGATTCCAATTTACATTAAATTGATATTCAAGAGTAACCCTACATGACGTGAAATACTTATCTCAAAAACAACTTTTTCACAGCATTGCCAATCTAAGGTGTTGAAGCTTTGTTATAACTTTACCAGCTACTATATTTTCCTGGACATTATGCCGACAGATGTGGTAATGGTACCGGTCAGAATGAGTCTGTCACCTGGGCTCACTGCGTGATTAGTGCAAGTGGCACTATTTAGCAAATTTACGGGATTAAGTACTTACTTTCAATTATTTTTTTGGTCATAATATACAAATTGAATCTAGCTCCAAAGTAAGCAAATTATATGTTTGTGTTATGAGTGTTAGTCAAAAGATACTAATATACTGAAAAATATACTTAAATAGATACCAGAATAAATTTAATAAACACCCAGACTCGGAAATCCAGACATCTAAATGTTTATTACACAATTGCCTGCCCCCCTCGGGAATCTAACCCGAGCCTTGCGGTTGGTCAGTGTAGTTAGGCGTGTAAGCTATCCACTCGACCAACGGTCCGAATCCAAACTAATTTTATTATTACTAAAAGGGACAGACTTCGGCTTATATAAACTTAAAGGCTAGCATACACCCTAAATCTTTGTTGCTTATGAAAAAATTAAGGCAACGGTAGGTACTAATACAAGTGAATTGTATTAGATCTCTACCACTTGTATTTTCAATCAGAATTGGTGAGACTCATTGTACCTGATTAATAACAAATGTCCTATAACAAATCCACTACATATTAAGAACAGTACGATTATTTTTGATATTTTTTCAACATTGAAAAAAAACCAAATGTCATTTTGCAACAGTTGTGTTTTTTAAACCCTACAGTATATATTTTTATAATGTCACTATATCTAAAAATATTTGTATTTCTGAGACGATTCTAACTATAACTTAATCTTTTGTATTCGTCAAGCAAATTGAAAGATATAAAGTAAATAATACTTACATACATTAATAAATGATCTTGTAATCAAAACAATAAACAGTGTGTAAATAATTAAACTAACTAATTTGATTAATTAGTATTAAAATATTTGCACACCTCAAGTTGGTAGAATATGTCGAAACACATAAATATTTTTGTAACGTCTTGGTAACACTCATATTCCGCAAATAGCTTTTCTTGCTTTCTTTCTTTCTTACAGCTATATACCTACAAAGATTCGACCGAAACGCATAACCCTTATTTATAGCTTAATAGAAATATTATTATATTAATAATAGTGGTTCTGAGACTATTCTAACTGTAACCTAACCTCTTATATTCATCAAGTGAATTTGGAGATACGAAGTATGTAATACATACAACAAAGAAATGATCGAAACGCATAACCCTTATTTATATCTTAATAAAATTATAATAAGTCCTGTAATAAACCAAACCCAAACGGATAGTTTGACAATAATAAATGACTTCGTATGTAGGACTACATCAATTGAACGTTGAACAGTAAGATAAGCCAGAAGCGAATCTCGCAAGTAGGCAGTCCAAGATGGCGGCACGCGGAAGTGTGTGCGACTTCCGCGTCGCCCTGCACCACTCGTGCGCACCGGTCGTGACCACTGTATGCATTATTAACCAGTAAATACTATTACACATTACAAAACGTTTAAGCGACAATTCCATATTATAAATGGAAAGACATCTTTTTAATTTTATTTATACGAGAGACGACTTTTTATAACAAAGGGTGGAAAACAAAGGGATATCTTCATGGAAAGTAAAATAGGTATATCGTCTCAGGCAGTATAGAAGTAGAAGAAGAAGTATCTTCACGCCTATATATCTGAAGAGGTAGGCAGAGGCACAAAGACACTAAGTCTCATAATGTGATAGGTGGCAAGCCTATCGCCAACCGGGCACATATCCAATCCCGAGCAATGTTTATTTTATTAGAAAATTGGAATAACCTATTTTCTTTTTGTTGACCCGGGACCTCATGCAGTCAAGTCTAACAACTGAACCGCCAGACCACAGAGTAGCGTGTTCGCCTTCCATTATCATAAGAAAAAGAAATATGTAGTACTATATCACAAATTTACTAGTACTTTAGTTATCACCTCTTTATTACTAATTATCACATCAGTGGTCTAGTGGTCTTTGCGTTGACTACAGGAGCTCCCGGGTTTGTTTCTCAGGCAACTGTTTCTCTAAAACAAGCAACGTTTTCTGTGTGGATGGGCAAATGCTCAATCATAGACAACGTTGTTTTTGAATAGGTTTGCCCCCATAAAAATATAGGTCTAAGTAGAACATTCGGCTAATCATGGGTGTCCTGGTTGTACCTCAGCCAACCTCTTTGTATATACGGACCTGAAGATACGTTTACATGTCACTGGTTAGAGATATAGGGCTAATACCTGACAAAGAAAAATATATCTAGTATTACAGTATAAAGTTACAGAAAAAGTCAATATCTTTTAAAAGTCTACATGTGGCGTGTAGATACCGACTTAGTAAAAAAGGGACGGCGTCCTATTCTTTTTATGTGTTATTCGATTTTTCCACCATTTCTGAATTGACTTTAAATGTTCTTTTTTTATTTGAAGGAACGTACTTTCTACGTGGTCACATTGCCACCTATTCTGGATCTGATCCTGGAATCTCAGGAAAATCCAGAAAAGTACTCAATTTTGCAGTTATATTGCGCTTAAATTATCTTGCTAGGAAAGGACTTAGGTTAAGTATATTGTAGATTTAGTTTACAGTAGGTAGGTACGGAAATTTCGATAGGAAGAACAAAATAAAGTCACTTTCAAGCGGCAAATGGCTCAAGTTGTTGCAAAGCATTAACATAAGCAAAATAAGAAATGCAACACATGCATAATAGATATTAAAACTAAGCTCACTGAACTTAAATTAAAAAACGACGGGTTGCACTCCGGGAGTGCCGGTAAATGAAAACTTTAAACGTTGTGCATTTTTTGATATTTTGGAATGGTTAGGGAATAATTTTGCACGAATTGCTTTAATTATCAGTATGAAAGTACTATCATTTATGTGGTAAAATACAATATTTATTTATTGCGCTATCGTACACAAACATGACAATACGAACATTCGCGCAAGCGCCCTGCGCCGTCTTACGAATTATCGATCAGGTCGCGACGACGCGTGTTTAGAAGTTTTTGCCCATTCCAAAAAATGTGCGCAACGACCCTAAAGAAGTTTTCACTTAAAAAAGCAAGCATTCAAATTCAGAATCTCCTCTCTGCTTTTGAGAAAATTAATTGGACTGATGCGAGTGAAAAGATCTACTATTTGTTTCATGCTATCTCTGCTCCGGATCCTATTTACGTCAGTACATATTTAAATTCATCAAATCGCCAGACAGCATTGTAATGCGGATATGACATTTTCTGAACTATGGCCCACATAGTGCACCACTTCCGTCGTTACAAAAGATCCGAGGTTTGGATATACATTGAATATTGCTTAACATTTCTGCATATTTCGTATCTATTGTAGGTACCCGACTTCGCATATACAACATGCATTTTTTTTAATGTTAACAACTTCTAGTTTAAATCGAAGATGTTGTTCTTCCTTTTTGATCAAAGGTGATAAAAGTAATAACGGACCTCTGTCTAAAATAAAAACGGTTCTAGCTTAAGTGCTCGCCATTGTCGTGTTTCGTTTTTGTAAGGTAAGGTAGCCTGTAAACTTATGCAAGAAGTTTAGCGACTCAGGCAGCACCATTACAATCTTTGGTATTTACAGAGGCCGAGTATTTTGAAGAAACGTGAATTAAGAATTAGCGCGGCAGACGGAGGCAAAATAAGGTCGTGTCGCTTGAGCGGATGGTGATATAAATAGGTATGGCGGTGGATTCTACCATTGCAAGCTACTGTACAGCATTCTACTACCATTGGATCTTATTGTGGTATACCTGTGCTCGTTTAAAACAGCTTAAATCTCATTATCAACGAGTCAAGTGGTGTCAATAAAGTATCTTCACGCCTATATCCCCGAAGAGGTAGTCGGAGGCACAACCAGGGCACCCACGACTAGCCGAAAGTCCCACAATGTGATAGGGGGCAAGCCTATCGCCAACCGGGCAAATTTCCAATCCCGACCAAAATTTTTATAATTATAAAATTAGAAAAAAAACAATTTTCTTTTTGTTGGCCGACCCGGGATTCGAACCCGGGACCTCATGCAGTCAAGTCCAACACCCGGACCGCTAGACCACATAGGCGATACAGAGTGGTGTCAATAGTCTCCGAAACCGGCGTATTTGTATGAAAAGGATAATGAACGTGAAGGAAGCCAGACAGGTTTGTCAGCATCGTGAGGTCTTGCACTCTATACTCTTTGCCGTAAGGGACTTGGCGTGAAGATATGTATATATATGTATTATCAACGAGTACAGGCTCGTTTCTTACTAATTCTTGGCAGTCTTTTCTACGCAGAGGTCTCGGACTAACACGTTTGTTGCATGGTTTCTAAACAAACAGGTAGACAATTGTGTCGGGCTCCAGCAGCTTTTAAATGAAACTCTTTCAAAGTTTGTAAGATACTGATATCTTCCTTTATGAATTCGATCTTTTACAATTGTATGGTATGTAAATATGCGTTAGTAATTTTATATAGGTATAGATTTAACTATAGATATAGGTGTGTATTTGTTTATTTATTAAATCACAAAACGCTTGTGACTACGTGGATGTGGCAGACTTCGTTCACCCTCTCTTTTCGAAGATGTAGGATAGAATGAGTGGAATAATTAACATTGAAATAGTTTGGTAGGTACTAGGTGATATAACTATACAATAGGTATCGATATTATTTATCAATAATTGATTTTGTTTTATGTACACATTTAGTTTTATTATGTGTATATATGTATAGATATAAATATATTTCTGATTGACGGCACTGGTGAATACAGGATCTAGTGTGTAGGTGTGTAATAAATAACACAAATAAATCAGGTCGTAAACGAGCGGTTAGTTCTTTTTTTAGGCTATCGATGATCACCTCTTATGGACATCCTCAACACCACCTTATATATTGGTGACTAACAAGGAACATGTATACTTTTTTTTTAAAAGTACAAGTACATACTTACTTATCTAACTCTTCGTAATTATTTAATCACTAGCAGCCCGGCTACGTATATGACCGTAAGAATGACATAAAACAACAAAAGTAAAAAAACAACTGAAAAAAGTTATCATATGTCAGCGAGGATTATGCTGTCATCTGAAAAAAAATTGAATTTAACTGAAAAATAACTATTATCAAAATGATGCGCCATTTTTTGAATTTATTTGTTACAAAAAATGTGATAAATGAAGAACCGCTCGACCGATTTCATGCAAACTTCATATAAACCATCTGCTAAATAGTCCGAAAAAAGCCTAAAATTTCGGTTTGGATAGGTGAGCCCGTTCTTGAGTTATAAAATTACAAAGAAAAGTGGCATTGAATTTTATATATATAGATTTCGTAGCAGTGGGGTCATCTTTATGTCAAAAGGTATAAATTGACGCAAATAGTTAGTACCTATAGATTATTTTCTGGAATAATTTGCGCAACCAATGAACTGATTTACATGCTGCATAACATTGCTAGCTACGTGAACGCGCATAACTTCACCCTCTCTTCCAATTACAGAATGAGTGGAACAAAAAGAGATGACCCAGTTTCAGGACCGGTCGTGCGAGATCGGGCGCGCATCGTTGCACATATTACGTGTTAGAAGATGTAACTAGGCTTACCATCTTCACTTCAAGACTTTATGGGACTGATCAAGCAAAACCAATAACAAAATTTTACTGTATAAAACGTTGAGAGAACAACTTTCAAAACTATAAACCTCGTGAATTTTGCTATACTTTCGTCGTCTTCCTAAAAATGTGAACTATGTTGCAGCATCTTTTCAATTTTTTAATCGTTAAATTCAACTGATTTCATGTAATACCTCTCGTTCTAAAATCAATAAAACCATTTAAATCGCAAACCATTAAATACTAGAAAACAATGTATTTAGGTTCATACATTAAAAAAAATAGTTTTTTTTATTTCACAAACGGGAATATGACGTTAGTTAATGTATAACATTAAATGATTTACACTATAGTAAAATAACACAACGTGATAACAAAACATTTTGTGATTTGATGCAGTTACTTAAAATTTACGTTTATTGCGCTTTATGTCTCAGTTCAGTCATTAGTTAGTCAATTTTGAGAGCAATTTTGTCTCCAATTTATAAATTGAAAATTATCAATTGGTAAACTTATCACGAGAGACGTTCGTAACGTTACGCATTCGGGAAGTTCCAGGTTATTCAGGACGGTTGGAAGCCCTAGTCTTAACGGAACATACCGATGTGAATTTTCTCGCCCTAATAGCTTTTTTGTATGATTTTTCCGATTTTGCGAGCAATACGCCAGTTGTGTAACACCTGTTCATTTAAACTTATCAACGTACGTAACATGTTCGTAAAGTTGCATGTAGCAATGAAGCAACTAATGCGATTACTGGAAAGATAAAAAGTACATTCTACTTTAATACTATTATTTCACGTACTTATTATCTGTTCTAGTTTATGAATTATGATTGTTTTAAACTTGTTTGCTTGTAATGAGTTACATACAGTTGTAATTTTTCAAATCGGACCAGTAGTTCCTGAGATTAGGCGTTCTTAGAACAAACCCTTCAGTTTTATAATATTAGTCTATACTAATATTATAAAGCTGAAGGGATTGGGTATTAATCTATATAAATATTATAAAGCTAAAGGGTTTGTTGATTAGAACGCCTAATCTCAGGAACTGCTGGTCCGATTTGAAAAATTATTTTAGTGTTAGATAGTCCATTTAACGAGGAAGGCTATAAGCTACGCGGACACATCTACGCGGATGAAGTTGCGGGCGGAAGCTAGTATTATTATAAAAATCTTTTAGGGTTTGCCTTTGATTTTAGGTTATTAGAAGACATTGAAGCAGGTAGATGGTGTAATAGAATCTATACTTGTTATCGTCGGAACTTGGTGGAATTTTATTGTATACACACTTTTTGAAAGTAACTTCCAGCCGTCTGGTTACTTCCAGCCAAATAAGTACTGAACGTTAAATTAAAACAGTTTTTTATATTTAGTTTTAAAGCCCTGAAGATGCTGTAAAAAGTGAAACCGGTTGGCTATAGAGTAACGAAAAGTATTAAATAAAGCGTATAGTGGATAAGTACAAGTGTTTACTACAAAAAAGTGTGTATAGATGGTATAATTGTAAGTTATTTGAACTGCTTGATATTTGTTATTAATACATTACACAAAGTATTAAAAAAATAGAAACATAACATACCTAAATATGGCACTGTTACATTTATTTTTCTTAGAATTTTTCTTAGATCTGAGTCTCTGACAGAAATCCAATGCTTTGTTTTTTTTATGATGGTGACCATAACGACAATGTTACATTCTGATCCAGAAAGAAGAGTAGCTGGTAGACTTGCACAATTGGCCTAAAATCCTGGTCGCAGGGCAACGCACTTATAACATCTATAGTATCTATAGGCTATGGTCATCTTTGACCATCAGGAACCCTGTGTGCTTGTTCGCTAATCGTTCGCATAAAAAATGCTTAGTCAATTTGCGATTGAAATGTAAAGTCTTTAGTGCGAAATTACCAGCTGGAAGTCAGCATCAAAACGGAATGCGACATAGGCAAGCACCTTATAATAGTAAAAAACAATATCTTCACGCCCATATCCCCGAAGAGGTAGGCAGAGGCACAACCAGGACACCCACGACTAGCCGAAGATACAAAGTCCCATAATGTGATAGGTGGCAAGCCTATCGCCAACCGGACACGTTTCCAATCCCGACCAACATTTTTTTTTTCAATTAAAAAATTGGAAAAATCCAATTTTCTTTTTGTTGGCCGACCCGGGATTCGAACCCGAGACCTCATGCAGTCAAGTCCAACATCCGAACCGTTCGACCACAGAGGCGATTATAATATTATAGTGCAGGAATAAGGAAAATAGAGGTATTTAAACAGATATGTCTTCAGAACTCATTTGTTCAGAGCTACTACCTGATCATATTACTGACATTGACCAAATGTTTTTATTCGTCGTATGATTTATTTTGTAACCAAAAAAATAAGCGCAGTAGAACTCAAAAATCAACTCTACACAATAAGGAACCACCTTGGAATCTTGACCTATCTTTCTAAAAGAGAATCATCAAAATCGGTTGGCTATTAAGGGAGTAACAAACATACTAAAAACCATGTAGTCAAATTGATAATCTCCTCCTTTTTTAGAGTCGCTTAAAAATTTAGGACCAACATTGGAAAATAATTGAAAAGTCTAATACGGACCTTCATTAATAAACCCTTGCCTATTTGTATAATACGATATGCCAATTGTAAAATAACAAACCTCCGACCTCGTTTAGTTTGAGATGTTGGGATAAGCATAAACAAGAAAACGGGTAATCTATTGTGTATGACGCACCTACCGATTGTTGTCTTATGGCGGGTACAGACCAATCCAAACATTGTTGAAAGTACCAAGCACTGGCCTGCCAATCTTACTGGTGTATATCTCTGTTCACAGTTGTGGCTAATTTCTAACACTCAACAATAACAATGACTGCCAGTTTTCTTTTTCCTTTATAGCAACATTTAATAAGCAATCATCTAAATTACTATACAAATCCTTATCGGAGTTGGACTTGAATTCTTGAGGTCCCAGGTTCGATCCCCGGATCGGATAGCAAAAAGAAAACGTGGGTCACAAAAGCTAATAAAACCTTTTAAGTATGTTACACTAAAATGTAAAAAAATAACATAATATTTTCAGGGATGTGGGCGTGAAGATACCTTTTTTTTAATGATTATAATTCATAGGTAACTACTAACAAGACCTCAGGTGGTAGAGTTCTGTAACTTGCCCGAGTTGGGAATTACCACCTTACCGTTTCCCACCACGAAAATGACAATGTCACGTTCCTGTCTGGACGGTAGAGTAGCCCGTAGACTTGCAGCATAGGCCTAACATTTTGGCCACTACGATCTAAAACATATGCTTTGTCTCATATATTCCATAATTCCAAAACAGCCCACTGCAGGCTTAAAATAATTGTTGTGTTACAGGTGTATGTCACAGGCTGTACATTTCTACGAGTGCCCAACACTTAGCGCAAACTAGGTACGTAACCCCTCTGCAACGGCACTCGGCACTTCCTGAAGGTGGCGCAAGCGTGCGAATGTCGGCCGGCGAACATTTCGCGCCACTTTCGTAATCCGCTGGTTGCGTGGTACGACCGGCTGCATTGCCTGGTGCGCAGGAAGTAAAAGTTCGAAGGTAAGAAAGTAGGTCTCCACTGTAATTGGCAACGTGCCTGCATACTGATGTCTGGTACACAAATAGGATGCGGCCACCTGTGGAACATTACATCAGGACACCAAACTTTACTTATTTTAACTGTCTCTGGACTAGGGACTAGAGTAATTTAATATCTATATGTTACTAGCGGCCATGTACGTGCTTCGCTACGTATAAACTAATTAAAATACCTATACAAAATAATTAAAATGTCATTAAATAATTCATTAACCGCATGAATGACATAACACAACAAAACAGAAAAAGAAAAAAACAACTTAAAAAAGTTTCAATATGACAGCACAATCCCCATCTGAAAAAAGTTAAAATTTCACTGAAAAATATCAATTAACAAAATGGCGGATCCATTTATTGAATTCATTTGTTACAAAAAAAATTATAAATGAAGAACCGCTCGACCGATTTTATGCAAACTTTACACAAACCAGTCACTAAATAGTCCGAACAAAGCCTAAATATTTGGTTTGGATAGGTGAGCCCGTTCTTGAGTTATAAAATTATAACGAAAAGTGGGATTGATTTTTATATTTACAGATTAAAGCAAAAAAATACAGTGAATAAGCACCCGGCTCTTCTGATGGTAAGAGATAAATATGGCCTATAAGCACCATAGATGTTATAGGTGTGTTGCTATCCTGTGGCCGAAATGTTACGCCAATATGCAAGTCTACCGGCTACTCTACCCTCCGGACCGGATCATGACACTGTCGTTGTGGCTGCAGGAATAATATTTTTTTAGATGCCTATATTAACTTTGTTGGTATCTACGTGCACTTGTAACTATATCTTAGAATGTGTTTTTAACCCACTTTAAAAGGTCAGATTCAGTTGAAACTTCGCTCAATTATTAAGCCCCTTGATAAGTCTGCAACAATACAATCATTGAAAAGAGATAATCATGATCAGGATGTTCAGGATCTGGTGCCAACCCAAACTATTCCATTTATAGAGCTTTTGTCACGTGCTCTGCGTAAAGGGATACACACACTTACACAAAAATCAAGTTTGACAAAATTGATCCCTTTAAAAGTTTTATTATAAAGTCCGCGATAGCATAACATACAGCTATACTTAGCTTAATGTATATAAGTATATTATACAGATATTTCTTTTTGTGATAGGAAGGCAAACAAGCAGACGGATTTCCTGATGGTAAGAAATTCAAGCCGCCTAGAGACACCAAAGATGGTAATGGTGCGTTGCCAACCTGAGGTCAGGATGTTAGGCCTCGAGCAATAGTAAGTTTATCGGCTACCTTACCCCCCGAACCGGAACACGTCATGACGTTATGGCGGCAGGAATATGTAAGGAGGTGGTACCAATCCGGGCGAGTCGCTGCGATACTCTACCACTTAGTGAGATGTCACGGTATTAGTGATGATAAACCTATGCTCGCATTTTAAGAGCTGCCTGGCAAGAAAGGCAGATGGTCTATTCTGAATAGGAGCCCGGACCAACACGGGGAAAGATATTATATCATAAACCTATAACCTATAACCTAAACATATATTATATTATAAACCTTTTTTTAAACCAAAAGGCGAGTCATGATATAATATATTAGGATTAACACGGAGTAATGACCTACTTAAATAAATACCAATAAAATAGGTGAGATATATATATATCGCGGTATGGGACAGCAATAAATTGTAACACCTATTTACCATTAATAGAGTCTTGTGTTTATTCGCTGCCTTATCAGATAAAAACCGACAAGACAGTGGCGAGTACTGACGTTATATCGATAGGAATTAAGAATTTATTAAACCAATATTGCTTCAAATACTGGGTCTCATTACGCGTAACATGAGTGTTCTAAAGGTATTAACGCATCTATAGTTATTTTATCATAAATTTTCGTCCTTACAACAGACGTATAGATAAATTAATTATTAACTGAGCGTATAACATTAAGCAACGATAATATCTAACTAGTTTGCTAACACGATAGTTCGACAACATGTAAGTTACGTACCGTGTATGACATAAGTTGCGTAGGCGCAACTCGGGCGCCGCTTCTGACCCAATCCGCCGCTTTATAATACATAATGTGCTGCGGACACAGCAATCTGGGTCAAGTCTCTATACACAGTTTTAAATTGACACACTAATCGCAAATTAACTCTTAAATCATAAGGCAAGTACACTTGTAAACGTATTAGAGCATAATGAATGGAATAGATAAAATTTTCTAGTACGAGGTTTATCGCCTCTGTGGTTTAGCGGTTCCGTTGCTGGACTTGACTGCGTGAGGTCCCGGGTTCGAATCCTGGGTCGGGCAACTAAAAGAAAATTGGGTTTTTCCAATTATCTAATAAAAAATTTTGCTCGGGATTGAATATGTACCCGGTTGGCGATAGGCTTGCCACCCACACATTGTGGGACTTTGTGTCTTCGGCTAGTCTTGGATGCCCTGGTTATATCTCTGCCTACCTCTTCGGGAATTTGAACCTTGGACCTCAGGAAGTCAAGTCCAACAACTGAACCGTAAAACCACAGAGGCGATGTAAATTAAATGTTTGGCAAATAAACATTTAATCAGTAATAATTTCTAATAAATATGTTCTAGTTACATAGATTACAAAGAATGTAACTAATTGCTGGTGCTTATGCTATCTCAAAATCGTTATTATATAATCCGATCCGATCCGATAAGTACTCGTATGAGTATACCTAATTATTGCGTCAATGAGATATCGTTATACAATCTGTCATATTTATCTCGATATTTTTTTGAAAACATATGTTCTTATATATACCAGGTAAGGTATATTATAACTCTTTATTGTACAACTAAATCATGAAATTGTTACATATTACATTGATAAAAACATATTTTATATATAAGGCGGTTTTATCGCTAACAAGCAATCTCTTCCAAACAACCAACGTTCAGAAGAAAAGTACATCAAAATAAGGAGAAAGTACAATATCTGTTTATAAATCATAAATCTTTCAAATAATTAATTTAGGAAGTAATCTAACATTTTAAAATAAAAGTTAAAACAAAGAATTGTATGGACATTAGATGCCAATACCTAACACCCAAATGCTCTTAAAAATAAGTTGATTTTTTATGTGACAGACTAGTAAACACGGCTTTCTTGATGGTAAGAGAGAACAGTAGCCTATAGACACCATAGATGTTACAGGTGCGTCGCTGTCTTGAAGGTGATGAAAGGCATATTGCGCAAGACTACTGACTACCCTACCTTCCAGAGTTGAATATATCAGAGTCATTATGACGACAGAAATAGTTAATGCGGAGGCTCCCTACCTTGGCTAGTTGTTGGTTGCTTGTCTCTTACCTTTAGGAGTGTGAAGTCGTGAGTTTGTTCGCTGACTTTTAAAATAAGAAAGTTTAATTTTTATTGTTTTCTTTTAAGTAAACTGGTTAGTTACAAGAAAATAATGAACATATATTGTGAAAAGCTCCAATGTTATACATCGTGAAAAGCAAAACAAAAAGTGAAATTGATAAATTCTGTTCACTTAACCCACACCCTCACCGACACTATGACCACTTACTTCTTATATTATACTTCTTATACTTCTGGACTATATTTTAAGTCTCTTCACGCCCATATCCCCGAAGAGGGAGGCAGAGGCACAACCAGGGCAACCACGACTAGCCGAAGACACTAAGACCCACAATGTGATAGGTGGCAAGCCTATCGCCAACCGGGCACATATCCAATCAAGAGCAACGTTTTTTTTTATAAGAAAATCGGAAAAACACAATTCTCTTTTACTGGGAATCGAACCCGGGACCTCACGCAGTCAAGTCCGACAACTGAACCACTAGACCATAGAGGCGACTCGGACTATCTTTTAGGTATGTATACTTTGAAAATAATTATTGTCGTACATTTCTGGTTTATTAAGCAACAATTCGAAGCGAAAATTGTACGGCAGAAGGAAACTTCAGTTGGGATTCAAAGGAAACCGGAAACGTAGTAAGGGTTAGACCGGAGACGACGCCCGTTTCCGGCGGAAGTGCGGCGCCAGGAAGGTGGGTGAGGAAGATATATACAGTCGCCATATTGCCGGACGCAAATCGATAAATCTGATCGGTTTTGCATGTTTGTTATAATAAAGAACGTTTTATTTTTCTTCCATATTTGGAACACTGAAACTTATTATTATTGTATTCGTAGGAAAACAGACAGATATAGGTCTGGTGGTAAGAAATCAGGGCTCTGTGACTATAACGGCAAAAAAAGGTAAATCGGTGGAAGGTTCCGGCACGGCTTTCTAAAGAGTTTTGTTTGTTCGGTATCTACATGGTAATACAGTGTGTATATAATAGTCCAAAAAATAGACAAATATTCTGTTAAATAAAAATATAAAAAAGATTCAACTACTTTTTGGGAAAAGCTATTTTTCAGAAAAGCATTATTTTATTAGTTCTGGCAAAGTCTACCACATTTTAACAACGTTCGGAAAACTAAAATATGGATTTACCATAAAATATTTATAGTTAAGGTAAGATAAAATCTCAGTATGCAAGTTTATTAAAAAAGTATCAACAAAATAATGAATTAAATAGAAATAGTTTTTCATTCATTGTCCGACTCTGGAACGCGACGGTAACGAGCGACGGGACCAAAAAATTTTCACCATGCATCGCGGAACTTTGTGAAATCGGGTAATTCTTTTCGGTTTGCCTTCCATTAATAAAAAAAATGCGTCATTTTATTTTCTTAACAGCTAACCTCTTGTCTAGTATTTATCGAGATAATAATGAATTAACAACAAAGTGCGAAGATTCTCTACAAATTGTTATTTGATTGTAACGTTATCTCCACCGCACGATAATTGCGCTTCCAACGTTTCATTATCACTTAATTGCTTTGGAACTTCCGCTGGCACTTGACCCCAAATTATTTTTCCACTTCTGTAGTGATTTTGTATCAACTTATTATTCATAATACAGAATTTAAAATCTAAAATATTTAAAACGTACACGGTTTCCCATTAATAGTGGATATTACTGCACGTGCGTATGCGTGGGGGGGAGTAAGGGTACCACAAAAAAAAATATCTCCAACACTTTGCGATGTATGCAATTTTTTGTAAAATTTCAAAAAATCTCAGTTATTCTCACATTTGTGGGTATCACTTCCGCTTTTGAAGTTCTAGTTTCTGATTTTTTTTTCGTATTGCCCAATGATGGTGTTCCTAAGTTACCTTTACAAAAACGCAATTAAATAATCTAGTAGTTTACCAGACGTCCCTAAACACCAATTTTAATTTTTAAATTTAATCAACTGTTAAGTTTGAGTTCCTGTGGTATAATTTAAAATAGTAATAAACTAATTATATATTTTAAGAAAACTTAAATACGTTAACCATACATTCATATCTTCACGTCAAGTCCCTTACGAGGAAGGCAGATAATATCGACTGCCAAACCTCACGATCCCGACAAACCTGTCTGGCTTCCTTCACATTCATTATCCTTTTCATACAAACACCGGTTTCGGAGACTCTTGACACCAGCCTCGGATCATATCCGAGTGATCTGATCGTAGAATGTCAACCGTAGTCTCCCCGGGTACCTACATCCATCTACATTCGCATTGTATATCTGATTTATCAATCTTTTATCTATCATTCTTCCACCTTAACCATGAATATCGTTATTATTTTATTCAGCTTGTTAGTATGATCGTCAGAGACAAAATTACATAGTTGCTTTCATATTGCCCTCGAATTCTCTTATTGATGAAAATCCTATCAAAATAAACATTGTTTTTTTCCGTAATGCGGTAAGGCAAGAATTCCGATCCTAATTAATTTTCTAGAATATCTTCACAGCACTCTTGTGATTTTATAATGAGTATCGGTAGATGTTGCGAACTTTATCTCTTCATAAAATTGACAGGATGACATCATCACAAACTATCATTATATCGTTGGAATTCAAAAAAAGTCATTAGCATTAACCTATTACTGGGTTTCCGGATATGTTTTTTTTTTATTTTGTTACATCGAGACATTTAAAGCCAGTCAGGTTATTAATTCTTGGAATTCTTACTAGAAACCTACAAAAATTCTGTTTTATAGAGGTGAGGGGCCATCCATAAATTACGTCACACGTTAATGGGGGGGAGGGTATCATCTTAATGTGACATTATGTGACAAGGGGCAGGGGGGGGGATCGAAAGCCTTGTGACGTCACATTACAAAATACTAGAACACGAAATTTATATGTGAACTAAATAACTTCAATTACTTCAACCCATTTAAAACAAGTTCCATACGATAGTTACTGTCCTAGTGTCGAGTCATACCTACATATTATTTAAAAGATCGTGTAGCATATTATGTGGTAGTATAAAACCTCTTTTAGCTGTCCTGTAGAACCTCACCTACAAATACTCAAGGAATGGCTCCTTTGAGCCTTGTCCGTTAAATTCCATTACGAATAAAAAGAAGGCACCAGTATGTCATGTCGTGCAATACGAGGAAGGAAACATGTTGACATTTGGTATCGAGTCGTGAATAGCGCGCGGCTGACCGGTTCTGCAAGTGTTATTCCGAAAACAAGATGCCTCGGACTTTCCGGTCACACTATTTTTACTTATTCCTCGTCTCGCTTACCTGGGTGCCTAGCGCAATCAGCTTTCGAATTCGAATAGTTAAAACGAATACAAAAACCACCAAAAAAGTATCTATCTAAGTATTTCTAAGTATAAGGTTCTATCTATTTAAGTATTTCTATGTATTAGAATCGTTGACTAACACCCATAACACAAGCATATAATTTGCTTACTTTGGGGTTAGATTCAATTTGTGTGAGTTGTCCAGAGATTTTTATTTATTATTTTTATAGTAATGAAAAATTATTTATTAACACGTTATTAATTACTTAAACATTAAATAAAACAAAATTTTAATTCAAAATGATATTATATGACAAAATGGGTATATTGAACCATTCACATCACTCGCAGCAAGTGTTTCAGGATTAAAAATACGGTACTTGTGTATATTCGTTTTTTTGTCGAGAATCATAAAGTGACTTTTTATTGGAATGACTAATGTGTTGCCAACCTCCCGGTTTTTACTTCACCGGGCTTTAAGTAATTTTTGTTTTGTATCGCAAAAAGTGAGTCTACATGCTAAGTCGAAAGATTTTCGTGTTTACTTTTTGTATGTTAGAGGACAAAGACGCCAATTTATTGACGGACATCAATGAAGGTCACAAGGACTATCTGACAAGTTGCGATTCTATCATATCTATAAAAATATGGGTCCCGCCATAAAAAAAAGGTTCAAGAATACTTATTTATGTTATGTATTGGCCAACCCGTCGATATATTCACTTGGCACTCGATACTTTCCGCCTATCATGCGGAAGGTACGATATATGTATGTATGTTTGACCGCCTCGTTGGTCGAGTGGTTAGCGTACACGCCAAACTACACCGGTCAACCGCGAAGCTCGGATTCGATTCCCGACGGGGGCAGGCATTCGTGTGATGAACATTTAGATGTCTGGATTTCCGGGTCTGGGTGTTTATTGAATTTGTTCTGGTTTCTGTATTTCTATGTATTAGTATCGTTGACTAACACCCATAACCCAAGCATATAATTTGCTTACTTTGGGGTTAGATTCAATTTGTGTAATTTGTCCAGGGATATTTATTTATTGTATTTCCTGGTGTTGGTCCGCGTCCGCTGAAGTCTGCGTCTGCCAGGCAGGTAAGAGGCGAGTACGGATTAAAATATAGGTCAGTAGCAACAAGACCGCTGGCGGTAGAATGCTGTACATCAACTCGCCCTGCGTAGAGACTACCGCTTTACCTATTCCTATTACCTATGTCTGTTATTTCCTTACCACAAAACTTAGGACCTGAAATAATTTATGGGAGAATCTGTAAAGCACGTAATACAAAACCAACCAACTAATAGTCATTATAATGATTATTGATGTATTATATCGAAAGAATTATAGCCCAATTTATATTTTGACTTTTAACTCTCTTCCACAGGAGTTAAGCTTATATTTTATATAAACCAAAATTTATTCGGCATTGCCAATTTACGTACAATATGTGATGATAAAAAATGTCTTTACTAGGTACTTAATAACATTACATAAGAAGTTTTTTCACAGACCACATATGCGGTTCATCTAAACTTTAATAATAATATCATAGTAGTACCAGAGACAATTGAATAATTAAGTCTCTGGCAGTACTTCTATAATATTTTATTCTTATAAAGAAAAAGAACTCTTGTCTTTACTAAATATAGACAGCTTTAGAAACAGACGAGACTATTTTTCAACCGACGAAAAACGATGTAGGTTATCGATTTGATACGTATATCATTTGTTTTTATGTGTTAGATATTTTTTATGTTCTTTGATATTATTATTGCTATAACATAGTAGTATGTTATGTAAATTTGATTTGCCAATCGAAGAATGCTGGTAGATATTCCTAAAATCATGAACCATTTGCTTTTGTTGATTCTTATTTTGTCTACTATTCTGAAATTCTCGACTAAAATATTTATGTTAATTAGCGACGGAGAAACTGACCGCTGCAGAGGTCAATGTCAGAGGAATAACAAGATAAGTCATGATCGTCGCCTTTTTGTTATACTAGCGATTGTTTTTTTAATCTTAAAGGTACTAGACGAATTTTCTGATCACATAAACACGCTGCCCAGAGATTTTAAATATGGTAATACAGCGCTGGTGTTACCATGTTAATTGACTTGGACAGTAGCAGGAACTGACATTACAGTGGTAAGATTACACGACAAACCAGGGGACTAATTGTGTATCTCAGTTGCAAAACTCAAAATGAAAAAGTGTACATCAAATAGCTGTCAAATGAAGTGTTTTATATTTGCTATCTCCAGTGACCAACAGAAATACAATAGAGATAGCAAACACAAATGACGTCATTAGACAGCTCTCTGTACATCAAGTACACTTTTTCATTTTGAGTTGGCAACTGAGATTTATAATCAGCCCCCAGGAAGAAGGTAAACTAAACAACACACAGGAAGAAGGTAACTTAACAAGTAATGTAGATAAATCAAGTGTCTTTAATATCTTTTGACATATATGTTAATGATTCTGAGAAAAAATAACATAATAAAATACTTTCCCACGATACAATTTAAATAATTTCAGAGCTGCCTTCTTGATATAATGCAAATTATACTAGAACCACTAGATAAAGCGGAAAGCTTTTAAAATAAAAAATACGATCATTACAGAGGATATCGATTTCCAGGTTATACAAATTGTGTTTTGTGTTTTTTTTTTAATTTTGTAAAAACACATGAACTAAGACTTTAATCTGCCAAAAATACAAGTACTTTTACAAGTGTTACGAAATGGCTTGAATGGTGTTATGTTTGGCCGGAAGAAATTTCTTTTAAAAGAGATAAACTCACTTTTTGTACTTTGATTTGAATGGCAATACCTTAATGGTGTCAGCCGGAGCCTCTACATAGCTCATGAGCCACGCTCATTAGTAATAAATAGGTAATTCACTAGGTATATACTACAGATTAACCATTGAAAAAAAATTCTTAAAACTTCAAAGACGTCGGTTTCTGAAATAAGTCGGCCCTTAAAGACTGAAAACTAAGACAAAACCCTTTTGACTTAGTTTTCAGTCAAGTCAATTAGCGACTTTGCTGTAACTTTTTTGTTTTAATATTACTTATAATTTTCTTTATATTATAACAACCCGAAATCCAAGTAATTCGTAATTTTATATAAGCATAAAGCTTCGGAGTGCATACTACTAATTTGAAGCAAAGATGCAATAGTGCACGCGGATGGAGCGCGAGTGTCGCCTGAGGCATGCGCACGCAGCGTGACAGTCGTCCAATTGGTAGAGATTGCGCATTTCCGGTCGAGCGCTTCCGGCCGATAACAGCAAGACCCTGCTGCTCGCCGGACCTGCCGGTCAACGGACTCTACATCACTTTGTATTTGTAACAACTTCTTATACATCACTACATAGTACAAAACAATTTATTTATTTTATTTAAAATTTATGCACAATATTGTACAAAGTTAATACAGCATGGCATTCTCTTCCAGTCAACCTAACTCAATAAGATGCCTTAGTTGGATGGGGTGCACAGAAAGAATGATTGTAAAAAAATGTGAACAAATTATCTTACAATAATAAAATATATGCAATGTTAATATAGTAGGAACACAAATGATACACAAGTCACAACACACACAAACAAACTGCTTGGATTTTGATGATTTTTTAATAGGTAGGAGTGATTCGATGTATCATAATTCATAACAGAAGTTTGTCCACCCATGTGAAGCTGGGACGGGCTGCTAGTATATCGGTAGAACCCTTAAAAGTGAACTCGCGGCGAAAATTGAACTTAATTTTCGAAACGGCATTTAAATGTTTGATTGGATTGGAGTAACTGTATCGTTTCTAAAGAAGCATACTTGGAAGATAATAAAATAAATTTGATAAATAACAAACAATTCTTGTATTATTGGTTTTTTCTCGGCACTTTCTTGTCAGAGTAGTAGGTATAGTACTACTATTTAAATTATGCGCTTCGTATTTACTTTTTTTACTCTTTACACTTTATACTTTTATTTTTAAATTGCTGATTTTGCTGATCTAAAATGCTGCTGTAAGCAAAATTATTAATTATGTAATAACAACTCTATATAGATATCTTTAAAATACATTCGAATTTTCTATAGTACCCGTCACGAGAAGCTATAAATTATGTAAACAAACATCTTTTACCAAGTAATTTTAAGCTTGACTGATAAAGCCGATGCTATACATCATAACGTTTCGTTATATTTTGGCAATGCTAAAATATTTTTGATGAATGTACAGGAAACTTGGTTTGTGCGAATTAATGCTGTTTTTTTATTACAAAAATATAGCAGGTTTGTACAACTTCACGAAACGTTAATTATAATTTAATGAGCTGTTTTTGTTAAATAAAAAAAAATCATGTTCTGAAGTCTACATTTTTTTGGGTTCTTTAGACAAAAATGCTTAATATTTTTGAATACATACTAAGTAAATTTAACATTACTATGATTAAGAATTTTAAAGTTTCAGTATGTCGACTCCTTTTTTATATTTTTATGGTATAGGAAGGCAAACAAGCAGACGAATATCTTGATTGTAAGAAATTCACGCCGCCTAGACACCATAGGTGGTAATGATGCGTTGCCAACCTGAGGCCGGGATGTTAGACCTCGAGCAAAAGTGAGTTTACCGGCTACCTTATCCTCCGAACCACAACACATCAACGGCAAGCACGTTATGGCGTCAGGAATACGTAAGGCGGTGGTCCCTATCCGGGCGAGTCGCCGCGAAACTCTACCTATCTACCTACTGTTGACAAAAGCATTTTGATTAAAATGCGTTGATCATTGTTTAATATAAATAGATCTTAAGTTTTTTGTAACAGTGTTTGTTGCTAAGAACCCCTCAATCAATAAGTTAGATTCGCTCTTGGAAGTTTTAGAAGTTGATCAAAATAGCTTATATTTTTAATTGATGACTTATATTAATACCATCTACAGAGATGAAATTAACACATTTTATATAAATATTAAACAAACTTGTTTATATCCAAAGCGGGCTAAAATTGTAAAGTATGTATAATAAGTATGCATAAATCGAAGACAGGAAATTGGAATATTTGTTTAATTCCGTTTTGCACGAACACGTCGTCTTTACATTCCTAAGTTTGATAATCTCAAGTTCCCAAGACCCAAGGATCTCCAGCTTTGTGAAAAACTATACCAAATACCAAACCAAACCAGAAGACGATAAGACAAGTATGACGATATTATGGTGATGGGAAAAAGTAAAAAAAAGTAGATTCACGCCCATATCCTCAAAGGAATACACAGAGGCAGGCCAGGGCACCGACGATTAGCCAAAGACACCAAGTACCACAATGTGATAAGTGGAAAGCCTATCGCCAACCGGGCATGTATTATCCAATCCCGGCAATATTTTTTTTTAATTCATCATCATCTTCAGCCAGAGGACGTCAAAGAGCGCCACAAGTCACGGATTTTATTAGAAAAATGAAAATATACATCTTCAAATATTTTTCTTGCCCGACCCTTAAATCGAACCCAGGACCTCAAGAAGTTAAGACCGACGCCGAACCGCACCACAGAGGCGATAAAAAAAATGATGCCTGATAAAGTAATGCCGTAGTATAAAACATCAGGTAGAAATTGAACATGTGACATTTATCATAAACCTTGACATCACTCCGCCAACTGATGCCAGGACACATTCCGAGTACATTAGTTCTAAATTAAAATTTCTCGCTATATATTGCGTTTGCTGGGAGAAATTGCTGCAAGAAATTAGCTGGCCTTTTGAATTTTTATACTATAAAAACAAAAAAATATTACAGAACAGTTACAATGACTTCTAAATCAATGCTCCACGCAACACTAAGACGGCTCATTTATTAAGTGTAGAGACACCAGTTGAACTGAAATTTTGAAGACTGTCAGATTACGAGATTTTTAGCTTTATGTTTTCTTATGATATTGTAAAGCAAACAAGCAGACGGATTTCCCGATAGTAAGAAAGTCACGCCGCTTAGAGACAGAGGTGGTAATTGTGCGTTGCCAACCTGAGGCGGGGATGTTAGGCTTCGAGCAAAAGTAAGTGAACCGGCTAACCTTACCCACCGAACCGGAGCACGTCTACGGCAAGCACTGACGTTATGACGGCAGGAATAGGTAAGGCGGTGATACGAATCCGGGCGAGTCGCTGCGAAACTCTACCACTTATTCAGATGACAGGGTGTTGGTGACGGTAAGCCTATGCTCGCCTTTTTGGAGCTGCCTGTCAGGAAGGCAGATGGTCTATTCCGCAAATGATCCGGGACTAACACGGTGAGATCGTCTTTTATAAAAGCGTTAAACTAACCCTGGTAGTTTTAACGTATAGGCGTGAATTCCAGTTTTCGCTATTCTAGTCTTAGTTTATTCGTTCACTTTTTGTGTCATTGATTTTTTTTGACCGCCTCGTTGGTCGAGTGGCTAGCATACTCGCCTAACTGCATCGACGAATCGCGAGGCTCGGGTTCGATTCCCGACGGGGGCAGGCATTTGTGTGATGAACATTTAGATGGCTGCATTTCCGGGTCTGGGTGTTTATTAAATGTATTCTGGTATCTATTTAAGTATTTCTATGTAATAGTATCGTATCGTTGAATAATACCCATAACACAAGCATATAATTTGCTTACTTTGGGGTTAGATTCAATTTGTGTGACTAGTCCAGGGATATTTATTTGATTATTTATTTTATTTATTTATTTTGAGTCCATAGAAGTCGTGATGTTCTTCACTCTATCTCGATAGAGTTTCTTGGGCCTATGTTTAGAGCCTTTATCATGAGTTGCTATACATTACGTTTGGTAAGTATTGAAATCTATGACACGTTTGGTCTAAAAATATGTTTCTCTTAGTTACCAATAGAGGCGCTGTTAAGTTTTCTTACAATTAATTTACACAGAGGGTAGTAAAGTAAACTTGACAAGCCGTAAACTCTCATGGTAAGGGCTCAGTATCTCACCCAGACCGCTATCGCTGTCGCTAGCGCCTTACGTAACATCCTCGTTGACATACCGCCTATTTTCTACATGGTTGATCTAGTTCCCGTTTGGCAAAACACCATAAATTATAACAAATAATTTTTGCCACAACGAAATTCGTGTACTGCCATTACATGGAACGAGTGAATGATATGTGTGATATTGGCACAGTATCCATCTGGTGTCAGTTTTTAACAAAAGACCTAAGAGAAGTGGACAGTTATGGTCGTTGCGTTGACATATTGGTTATCCTATTAATCTGTTACGAGTTCCTAGAATAAAGTTTTAAAATTGTCAATAACGATGACCAATATTATTTAGCTTTTCCGAATTGACCTGAGTTTGTTTGCCCGTGTTGGTCCCGGCTCCCTTGCAGAATAGATCATCTGCGGCCCGTAAAAGGCGAGCACAGGCTTACCGTGACAACTGACTAGGTGTTGACTAGGTGGCTAGAGATTGGTACCACCACCTCCTTACCTATTCCTTTTGCCATAACGTCAGGGCTTGCCGTTCACGTGTTCTTGTCCGCAGGATAAATTAGCCTGTAAACTTGCCTTTGCTCGAGGCCTAAGTAATATAAGGATAGGTAGCTACAAATTATTTGCACATATATCTTCACGCCAAGTACGCTACGAGTGGCAAAGATTATCTAATGCCAAGTGTTATGATCTTTACAGACCTGCCTAGCCTTTGGCCTGAACTGAAGCATACTGAAGGATCTTCCAACGTGTGAACGCTGTCACAATCTAATGGTCAACATTGTGGCCATCATTATGGCGAACATGAAGGCCAATAAGAGCCGACTTAACCTGTATACCATTTTTCTGGAGTTCTATATTTTGATAATCATACCACCTGATGCCACGACTTCGCCTGTGTATTACAGTTATTTATTTCTTCCGTGAGAATCCCTTTGATATCAAGTTAAAACTATCGTTTAAATTTAAGATAGATTGTTACAAAATTAGATCATACTAGGTGGTAGAGTCCTGCAACGACTCGCCCGGACATACAGGCACCACCTCCTTACCTATTCCTTCCGTGAAATGACAATGCTCGTCATTGTCGTGTTTCGGTTGGAGGGTAGGGTAGCCGGTTTACTTACTTACGCGGGAGACTGACCATCCTAGCCTCAGGTTGACAACGCACCATAAGGTACCACATTTGGCGTTTATAGGCGACGGCATTTCTTACCATCAGGAAATCCGTCTGCCTGTTGTCTCCCTATAACATAAAAAAAGATCAATATTTTCTATCCGGAAATAACAACTTAACATTTTATGGACAAGTACAAAATCTGATGATTTATGCACTCTCCATCCGTAAAAAATGATAGAGTTCAAACAACATTTCTTAACGTGAATTAAGGTGTGGCTTCATTATTAAAAAGTAAAAAGTAATTAAGAATCTTCATGCCCAGATGAGGTAGGCAGAGGCACAACCAGGGCACCCACGACTAGCCGAAGATACTAGGTACCACCATGTGATAGGTGGCTAGTTTGTCGCCAACCGGGCACATATCCAATCCCGAGCAACTTTTTTTTAATTAGAAAATTGGAAAAAACCAAATTTTATTTCTGTTGCCCTACCCCGTTACCCCTGCCCTACAGTCTAGTTCAACACTTGGGCCGTTAGACCACAGAGGCGATATTGTGATAATAATAATTATATAATTAATCGAAACGGTAAAAATGACAGATACTTTCAACCATCTGCTTTTTGCCTGTTGCGTGACAATTAATTTATATCACTGGCTAATAAGATTGACTTTTACAACTTTAGCGTATAGCCGTGATCCCAAAAAACTTATTTAGATGTGTAACAAATCTATAGTTAAATGGATATCCGATTGGTCCACGACTGTCACATAAATAAAATTAAGTAAAATCCCTGGACAAGTCATACAAATTGAATCTAACCCCAAAGTAAGCAAATTATATGCTTGTGTTATAGGTGTGTTACTCTAAGATACCAATAAATACTTAAATAGATACCAGAATAAATTTAATAAACACCCAGACCCGGAAACGTAGACATCTAAATGTTCATCACATAAATGCCTGCCCCCGTCGGGAATCGAACCCTAGCCTCGCGGTTGGTCAGTGTAGTGAGGCGTGTACGCTAGCCACTCGACCAACGAGGCGGTCAAACATGTAGAAACAATTTGAATAAATACAATATGAGATAAGGTTATAAACTAGTTATTTTAGTATAGTGTTAATGGTCACACTATTAAAAGGAAATAGCTGAGAGTGAGGCGCGATCGAGTAAGCGGAGCGGAAGTGGCGGCCGTTCCCACGGACATTCATCCGTTACTTCACCTCGTCTCCCCTCGCCGCCCTCGTCTTGCACCAACATGGGCTTTCTTGGAAATATCTTTTAATTACTGACTGACAATACTGAAATTAGGCTCATCTTACTGCTATAATTGTCATACTGGGGAGTTACCATAAGCTATAAAACAGTATTATTTCAATAATATTTAATTATCATCGGAGAAAGACAACCTTTTGACGTATGACATAAAGATGCTTATAAAGGTGTAAATTTGTCAAGATGGAAATAATAATAAGCGTTCATGGTAAGGCCCCTGATGTCGTGCATCTGTATCTGTGTGTGTAAATGCTATCCGATTTTGATTGACTATACGACTTGCTTACTATTTTTGCGTTTAATTTCGACGTAAGGTGACTGGTAAATTTATTAAGGGTAGAGCACCGGTAGACTTGCATGTTCGACTTAACATCCCGGCAAAAGAACAACGACGTACATAGGTATATCATCTATTCAGTAGCGGCGCAAGATCATAATTTTATGTGGGCAAGATACATTTTGCGAGGCCCTCTCCTCGGGCATAAAGACAGATTTGTTAAAATAAAAAACATAATATATCATTTCATTATTAAACTTTTATTCATGCAAAATTTAGTCAAACTTACAACTACCCGATGAAAAATGTTTTTATCTAATTATGTATTATCATATATGATTATATATAATTAGGTAAAAAAAAATTTTATCGGCTAACCTAAAAATATTTAAGATATTAAGACCAACGTTAAAAAACAATTTAATTTAAATATTACAGGAACAAAAATTTTCTACTTTTTACACTGCTGAATTGTTTAATTACGTGCTCGTAATCTAGCTTGGATGCTATATCAGCCTCGATAGATAAAATTGCGACCGCAGAAAGTCTTTCCTGTGACATCGTACTCCTTAAATAATTCTTAATGAGTTTTAATTTTGAGAAGCTCCTTTCAGCGGAGGCTGTACTAATTGGTATTGTTAATAATATTTTAATGACGATGTAAATGTTTGGGTATATTTCTTCTATGTTATTATCTGTAATGTATTGAAGCAACTGTTTTACGTCTGTTATAAAGTTGGGTAAGTTAAGGATCATTATTTGTAATTCTTCATATAATTCGTAAGGTTGAAAGTCACTGCTCTCACCCACTCGTAGGACTGTGTGTAAATCTTGACAACTTTTTAATATTTGTTCGTGTGGAATATTTTTTAATTTTCTTATATCATACAGAAAACCGAAATTTTCATGATGTTGTTTTAAAGCCATAAATCTTAAATTCATATTGGTAATAATTGAATCAAGCATAGTGTTAAAAAAATTTGCTTCTTACCGGCTTTTGGGACACTGTATAGGTTGATCCTCGCCCTCATAATCAAAGACAATTTTCTTTTTCACTACTCTTTTGTTTTTAAATTCGTTCGGCAGATCATAACAGCTTCTGTCAATAAATTGTTGAGCATCAGACAAGCATTTTTCAAATCCAGTTTGCCGATATTCTTTGACCCAGTCACAAAATGTATGCAAATGTTTAAGGGCAATGCTCAAATGGACTTGTACAGATTGCCATAGTTTGCTTATCACATTAACACGCGATAACAATTCATACCATACATGTAAAGATATTACAAATTCTAAACTAAGCATTTCGTTTAATACTGAATCACAATCACTGAGAGTGTCTGATTGATCCGTTTGATTTTTCAAACTTTCTATGCATCCTACAACATCATCAAATTGAAATAGTATGGACTTAACTGCCTCGATTCTGCTTTCCCATCTCGTATCCGATAAAGGCTTCATGGTAAGTTTTAATTTATCTTTGACCAATTCCCAGCGTTTGCTGGAACCTGAAAACAGCAAATAATTTTTTTGGATAAAACCAAAAAATGTTTTTGCTGACACCACAGAATTAGCGGCGTCTACCAACAGCAGATTCCAGCTATGACAACCGCAAGGCGTGAAAAATGCCCTTGGATTTATATTTAATATTCGAGTTTTGACTCCACTATTTATGCCTACCATATTTGCGCCATTGTCGTATCCTTGGCCACGGCAGTTTTGAATATCTAACCCATTCTTTTCTAGCTCGCCTAGTATGGCATTACTTAAATACTCTCCTGTTGTCTCACTTACAGCAAGAAATCCAATAAAATGTTCTTCTATTGTGCCCGTTGATGTATTACAAAATCTTAAGATCACAGACATTTGTTCTACTTTACTACAGTCTCTAGTGCAGTCAAGCAAAAAAGAATAATATTTTGCCTCTTTTAATTTGCGAATCACTTCATCAGTTACCGTTTTTGACATCAGTGTGATCAATTCATTTTGTATATCGTGACTTAAATAATGATGCGCAAGTTCTTTGTCAGTAATACGTCTCATATGTTCTCGTAAAGTAGGATCAAATTTTGATATCAATTTAAATAAACCAATGAAGTTCCCACTATTCCTAAAGTCACCGTCTGTCTTTATAGCTTCTCTGTGACCTCTGAATGCAAGATTATGAAAGGCTAAGAAGTTAATAATATCGATTAACCTCTCAAACAAATTGTACCAATGTTTTTGAGATTCACG
>NJDD01003623.1:248063-262849 GCA_002245505.1 Calephelis nemesis | reverse complement strand
ACTTTTGCATCATTGTTTGCTTTGACGACCAACAGCATGAAAACAAAATCGTCAAAAAGTTGCGGTGTACGGGAGGGAGGCTGTTGTTTGACGAACGGGGAATACCCCATTTTGTTTTGGGCGACACCGCGCAGCGGAAATTCTTCGCTAGCGATAGGAACGCAATTTCAGGGGAATACCCTTTTTTAGGCCAGCGGTGACGTGCATTACAGCGGGGATTTCTCACGAGTGATAGCGACGCAAGCACTTTTTTCGGCGCGTTCATGGCTTAGGTTTAAGTAATACATAAATCTCCATGGTGCGAAGCCCCTTGGACCGCGAGGCCGTGGGCTGTGGCCCACGTCGCCCACGCCCTACGCCGCCTCTGCATCTATTGGTTCTAAGGCAGCGCTTGTTTCTTACCATCAGGAGTGTAATGTATTTGTAAGTCGTCTTCTTCTATTAATAAATATGATAAGAGTGGAAATCTGGGATATTGTGGAAAGTACAAGTGACATTAATAAATTGCTTCTGAAATATTCATTAGATAGGAAAGCCGGGCCTTTCAGAGAATATCCGTTTTAAATATTGCTTTCTGAATTTTGTACAGTATCTCAAACAGTCTTATAAAGTCCGTCCAGTTCTGGTGTGAAGGGCAAAGTAGTCGACAAACTTACTTATATGCAAAAGACTTACTATTTCAACCACATTACACCAACATGTTGTCAAACAAGCAAATTGATTTTCTATTGGCAAGAAACACACATGTGACTAAATTTACTAGCTTCGTTACGGCTCTCTGAATCGGAATATAGCAGTGGCAGGCACATTTAGACCAAAAAGGTAACGTTGCGGCGACCATTCACTGATGTTGAAGGTAAATTTGTTAATAAATTAATTACTTTTTTGTTTGTCCAACAAAACAGCTCTCCAAATGGTAAGAGTCAACCGCATCTTAAAAACTATAGATTCTATCTACGAGTATGTCTAGGAGATGCATTCTTTTATGGACAGTTACTTTACTCTTTGGAGATGCATGAGACGTAGATTACATTATAGGGTTAGGTCTTATGTGCAAGTCTCTCGTCATGACGTCATGGCGCATGGACACGCTGATACGACAGCGCCAAACTCTTTCATTATGACGGCAGAAAAAATTATGACGGCGGTGAATTGCTACTCGGGCAAGTTGCTAGATAATACTCTACTACCAGCAGATCTGTTACAGATAACCTATTTGCTCTATTTTCGCCTTTTACAAGCTACCAAGCAGGAAGGCTATTAGTCTTTTCTACTTAGAGTTGGTTGGAGACTTGGTGTTATATCTAAGCTGAAATGTCAGCTCATGCCGCTAAAATATGCTTCGTACTTAGAATAAAGGCTTCGTATTATTCACATCAATTAACTGAAAATACTCAAACCAGTGAACGCTGAATTAGTCGAAAAGTCTACAATCTACACATTGCATTGTAATCAAAACGTTGAAATTTCCTGTCAAGATTTTTTGCGAAAACATTAAAACTGTTAGACCGCGAGCTAGTGACAGGTTTGTCGGACTAATTTCCTCTCGAGCGATAACTACTGAGATGCTTCAGAGAGTTGTATTATGAAGCACGGTTGACGCCAGCTGTCGATCCGAGGGCGGGTAGAAAAGCAGCAGCTTCTCGGTTTCGAAAAAAAATAAGTTGTTTACATGCTATTTTTAAGGAATAAAAATGTCAGTTGGCTCTATGTTGGTGGAATGGTCGTCAGCTTATGCAGTGAAAAGATGAAGCTAATCCGATGCAGCGGAGAGTGAGAGCGTTAAATACGTCAGCTGATAGATTTTTCATAAAGACAGAGCCAGCTGACGTTTTCATGTAAGTATTTAAAATAACATGTACACTCTAATCTGACAGATTTCCACGTAATAGGAAATTACCAAACGAATTTTCTATTGCACATGCAAGAGAAAACTGGGAGGAAATTATTGAATTTTTTATACGGGATTGTGAGGCTGTAGTACCCAACCTCGGAACGGCAGCTGACGTCTATCATGCATCATATCATAATTACACTGTCGTAGGAATTTCGCAAGTTATCGCTTGATTGGAAATTACTGACAAAATATGTTATCTGGCTCGTGTACTATAATATGTTGTCGTAGACTAATCACGTGCGCGCTAATTTCTGTGTACAAAGATCAGTCAAATCAATGTCGTTGTTAACTACATTACTCAACAGCTGGTACCACAATGGCTTATAGGATCAGCTGATCTCATTGTTTAGTCTACGACGCGGCGACCAAATAGTTACTGACAAATTGAACTAAATATTTAGTCGGTACCTAGAACAAGGAACTCTATTGATGATGTAAACACAGTTTTTACTCGACCAAGCTATGTTGGCAGCCTATTACGTAAGCATAATGTTAAACTTTTTAATGAATAAATCGATTGTTTTACAACCTTGTGAAATTTTGGATTTAAAAATTAGACCATTAGGAAGTGTAATTTTTTGAGTTTGTCGCTTACACATGCTTCGGAAATACAATCTTCGTGCTATCTTTGCCCACCACTTTACCTGTGCCCACGAGCCACGACCTATGACACATTTTTGCGTATAGGTGTTGATATATTGCCAATATCATTGCCATTCTGATAGCCTAAAATATTTAGTCGTAATTGCACTCGTCCTAAATCTTAATTTTTGTTTTCACTTGTGTTTTATTACTATTATAGTTTTTAGTTATGTTTTTTGGTCCTAACTTTTAAATTAGCATAAAATTTATTAGTATTCAGTTCTTTGGGCATGTTCGCGACTGTAAGTATTGTTTTTTAAGAGTAAAAAAATATTATAGTTTATTTTCAAATACATCTGCTTGTATTGCATGCCAAGGCATGCATGCAAAGGAAAAATAGGGGATAGTTTTAAGCAAGCTAGAAAATTTAAAAAAGACGCCAATTCATTAAAAAAAATAGGTACATTCGATGCATAAAATCGCTCCGTTAGTGAACTTGTTTCTTACTTTGCAGTGTAGTATAGTGATAGTGCTCAGATTCGATATCTGACGTCCTTATTTCACGATGTTTTTTTAATGAAACATTAAACAGTTTTTTTTTTCAAATGAAATACCCGTATAGAAATCATCCCATCCTTTCAAAAGTTATGATGCTACAGACACCTCAAACTTACGACACCTTTTCTTTTGGGTGCGAACAGGGTCATATATAAGTATTATTGCTTAAGCAGTTACTGAATGTATCTAACCGAAATACAAAAGTAATATTTCATTAACCAACAGCAATGTGATTTAATTACAATATAATAGTTGCAGTCCAAACTCAGCAGGTAAGGCGACTGGTACGGTCACTGCGCCGCCCCGCGACGCGTGACGGTAACTCCCGAGGGAGCGGAAATCTTGAGTTTCCGGAATCACGACCCGGAGATCCGGCCCTCGATGTTACTGAACGCTGTCGTGACTTCAAGTAACAAGTAATAAACTAATCATTTCCTTCTTCTATTTATTCTTATACTAATCGATATTGTTTTAGAGATAAGTCTAAGCTGTCTAGATTTATGTGATTTTTCAAAACTTGATCATCTGAAATGTGCGGATACAAGACAAATAATTAATACATAAATTAATAATAATAACAACGATTTCATTTTTGATATAAATGATATATAGAAATAATGAAAATATAAAAATACGCAAATAAATGTAGCTAGTTTTAACGTTACAGAGCAATCAATTAAAAAACTCAAAAAAAACATCACAAATTTGATTTCAACGTTTTGTTAGGTTTTTCTGTTTCAAATTGTAATTTATTTTAATCAAACAGGTTTAATAAAACAAGGAGCCTAATTTAAAAAAAACGCACTTTTAAAAAACAAAAAAATAATTTGGTTGATCAAGTTTCGAAAAGTCACATTGTATAGCTTATTATTCATTTGAAAACTTTGCTCTGGTTATGAAATGGAATAAAATGTTTTTATAGCATAAGACAGTCATGGACAATTTTTTTTTTGTGAGAGGTGATCTCTCGCGAACCAGCACACGCGTCTCCTGGTGGTAATAGACAATCGTGGTCTATAGAAACCATGTACATATGTTATAGGTGCGTAGTAAGGTCCAGGGTATAAGATCTATTGTTCAAGTCTATCGGCTACCCTACCCACTTACCTACCATGATGAAGTCATTTAAAAAATTGAATATCCATGGACAAGTTACAGAAATTGAATCTAACCCCGAAGTAACCAAATTATATCCTTGTGTTATGGGTGTTAGTTAACGGTTCCAATACATAGAAATACTTAAATAGATACTAGAATAAATTGAATAAGCACCCAGACCCGAAAATGCAGACATCTAAATGTTCTTCATTCAAATGCCTGCCCCCGTTGGGTATCGAACCCGAGCCTCGCGGTTGATCGGTATACTAGGCGTGTACACTAGCCATTAGCCACTCAATTAACGCTAACGGGGCGGTTAAAAACGGTCATAACGAGTTTGTACTCCCTCTGTGGTCTAGCGCTCCTGTGTCGGACTAAAATTCATGAGGTCTTGGGTTTGATTTACAAATCGAAAAACAAAAAAAATATTAAGGAAAAAATACAAGCCCGTAGAGTTTCTTACCTGATCTTCACAGTATGTAGCCGCTTTCTGATCCGGTAGTAAATTTTGGTATTATCAGAGATTAGTAAATATTATACACATTGTCTTTGCTAATACTTAACACTTAAATAGATACTAGAATAACTTTAATAAACACACAGGTTCTAAAATAGAGATATTTAAATAAAGATTCGGGTTTGTCGGGGGTTACTTAAAAATATATTTTATGGTTTTGATTTCTTAAAAATCCTCATGCGAAAATGTTCACGACAAAAAGTCAAGGGCAACAGCGTACCCATAGATAATACAATACAGCTATGAATCACTCAATCGGATTGCTATCTTTCTGCAATCCAGCAGAACCACGTATATAAAGTGGTGAAAATATAACACGATGAAAGTATTATTAGTTTGACAGCACCAGATAGTAAATATCAAGAAATTCAATTGTTTTATCAATAGATTAGGTGAATGGTGACTCATTTTTACTTGTATATGATTCATCATCAACAGTCTGTTGGTACTGGTCAAACAATTTTAATAGACGCGTCTATCTTTATATATACAATTCTTCTGTGAGTGTGTATGTCACTGAACTCCTTCTAGACGGCTGGACCGATGTTGATGAAAGTTTTTGTGCGTTTTCAAGGGAATTCGAGAATGGTTTAGATTCACAATTTGGTCTCCTGGAAAATGTTTTTTTAATTAATTTTTAATAATAAGTCGTTGTTGATTTTGGAATGTTTCACATCGGATCCGACAGACTGCGCTACTGTCGAAGCATTAATGTCAACCGATACGAAGTTTGCTGGGTCAGCTAGTGTTGTATAAATACTTCAGTACCCTTTAGCCGAGTACTGACAGAGCGCGTTTCCACTAAACTGTCTCACAGTTTGACGAAACCATGTATCGTTACACATAGTTAAAAAAAAATAAAAAAGAGTAAATTATTGCCTCTATGGTCTAGCGGTCCAGTCGACTCGACTTCATGAGGTCCTAGGTTCGATCTCCGCTCGAAAAACAAATAGACCTTTATTTAGTAGAAATAGACGCTCCGACAAAATAAATAAGTTAAAGGAAATAGCACTACTAAGGAATTTTTTTTAATTTCTGACATTAGAAGGCAAACAAGCAGACGGATTTCATGGTGGTAAGAAATTTACGCTACTTAGAGACACCGAAGGTGATAATGATGCGTTGCCAACCTGAGACCTCGAGCAAAAGTAAGTTTACCGGCTACCTTATCCTCCGATCCATGAATTAACCGAACCGGAACACGTCAACCGCAGGCATTGACGTTATGGCGGCAGGAATAGGTAAGGTGGCGGTACCAATCCAGGTATGTCGTTCCGAAACTATACCACCTAGTAGGTACAATGACACGGTGTTAGTGACGGTTAGCCTAGACTCGCCTTTTATGAGCTGCCTGGAAGGAAGGTCTATTCTACAACGGAGCCCAGACCAACAAGGGCAAAAACCTCGTTAGTTAGATCTTCAAAGCGTATTATAGACAAGGAACTAAAAAGGAAAGCTTAGGGATTTTAAAGATTTTCTTCTTAGGTTATGTTGGGATAGAAAAAAGTGGGGTTAAATTCGGTAAATTGGGCGGGTACACCCTGAAAAGCGTATATTTCAATAGTTTAACTAGTTGGTCGTAGATGACGTTTAGGAATAAGGTCACAAACTTGCAAAAATATTAAATCGATATTCTAAAATTTAGTTGTATTTTTTTTAATTTGAAGTGATTTTGTTTAATTTCTCCCTGTGTTAGTCCTGGTCTCCTGTGCAGAAAATACCATCTACCTTGCTTCTCTTCTCTTCTTCTTTTGACTATGCTGACTAAGTCTGTTTCATATTATGAACTGGGTTTCATAATGTGAAAGATTGCATTAGAAGGGTATTATGTTTTTTTTGCTAACGAAGGAAAAGCAAAAGCAACTGTGCAAAGAATTTTTTAAATTCGCACTCCTTTGTGGAACCAATTACCAGGGTTCGTATTCCAAACGTATACGACTTCTGACTCTTTAAGAAAAGAGCGTACTAATACCTGAAAAGTTGGAAATGCAACTGTCATAAGTACACCTGGTGTTATAGATGTCGGTGGGCTACGATGACCACTTCCATCAGGTGATCCACTTTCTTATTTATCTCTTGTTGTGTTATATAACCTGATATATACAATATATAGTATCTTCACGCCCATATCCTCAACGAGGTAGTAGGCACAAGCAGGGTACCTACGACTAGCCGAAAACACTAAGTCCACAACAATGTGACAGAGGGCAAGCCCATCGCCAAGCGGGCACATATCCAATCACGGGCAACGTTATCTTTAATAGAAATTTTAAAATACACTTTTTTTTTGTTCAAAAATCAGCTTTACGAAACATTCCTTTCAGCCTTTATATTTTATTCTTTCTTTCATTTTATACATAAATAAAATGTTATACGTGCTCGTCTTTACACGTTTTTACGGTTTTATGGATATACAAAAATAATTTCATTTATCACTAAGTCCACAATCTTTTTTCAGGAAATAATGTTCTGAATCATGTAAAATTCTTGTTAACCATTGTAATCTTTAGGAAAATTATCTAAATGTGTATTGCTACTTACTTTATGATGATAAAATGTATGATAAAACTTTAAAATTAGGATATATCTTGATAAAGATAATTTAAAAAAATAATAAAAACATGTGTAAAAAAGGGAAATAAAAATTGAGCAAATTTTCTTCTATTTTTTTATGTGAAAGATCAGCGAACTAACACACCGATCTCCTGATGGTAAGAGATAACAATGGCCTATACATGCCATTACAACAATCTTATAACCAACTAAGTGCCTGTTATGGACCTTTTCATGATTGCAATACGTATTTTTTTTATGATAATGGAAGGCAAACAAGCAGACGGATTTCCTGATGGTAAGAAATTCACGTCGCCTAGAGACACCAAAGAGGCCGGGCTGTTAGGCCTCGAGCAAAAGTAAGTTTACCGGCTACCTTACCCTCCAAACCGAAACACGTCACGACGTTATGGTGGCAGGACTAGGTAATTCGGTGGTACCAATCCGGGTGAGTCGCTGCGAAACTCTACCACTTAGTCAAATGTCACGGTGTTAGTGATGGTAAGCCTATGCTCGCCATTTACGAGCTGCCTGGCACAGGAGGGCAGATGGTCTATTCTTCAAAGGAGCCCGGACCAACACGGGGTAAAATTATTATTTACGGCGTATTTTTATTTTTAAATATTCGGCATTTTTGCAATTTGAATGATTTTAAAACGTTTTTTGTCAATAAATAAAATAAAAGCGTTACCCTATGTTTTATACGCTAATTTAACTATTTAACAGCTTATTTTTATAATATAAACTTAATCTAAATTTTCTCCATATCTACTAATATATATAACTAGAGTAACTGTGGCCTAGCGGTCCGGGTATTGGACTTGACTGCATGAGGTCCCGGGTTCGAATCCCGGGTCGGCCTATTAAAAGAAAATTGAATTTTTCCAATTTTATAATACAAAAAAAATGTTGGTCGGGATTGGAAATTACCCGGTTGGCTTGACACCTATCACATTGTGGAACTTATGCCCGATTTCACCAAGAGCCCCTTTATTTAGGGGACCTTTTAACGTGTTTTAGGGGACTGTTTTATATGGAAACAGTCCCATAAGTAACATTAAAAGGTCCCCTAAAGTATAGTTGCTCTTGGTGAAATCGGGCATTAGTGTCTTCGGCTAGTTGTGGGTGCCCTGGTTGTGCCTCTGCCTAACTCTTCGGTGATATGGGCGTGAAGATACTTTTTTCATGCAGCACTTTTTTATTAAAAGGTAGAGTAAGTTTACTCCAAAATTTGCTCTGATTGGTATCAAAATACCCCCATTTATTTCAGTACCTAACGTCCATTCTCGCCAATGTGTTGTTCTGCGCTGGATGAGTAGCTGGTACACTTGACACTGACCTAATCTATAGGCAGTTATTTAAATGTCTAGTCACAGAACAAATATGAAACAGTTAGTAAATTACCTACCAACAATTTTTTATTTTTTTGGAATGACTAATGTGTTGCCAACCTCGCGGTTTTTACAACCTCACCGGGCTTTAAGCACACTCTAGGCAGCATACTCATATACGCATCGACGAGGCCCCTAAAGTAGTGAATAGTGGTTTTAGCAATTGTGCGGTAGCGAGTGCCACCACGTTAAGGCCCCATACTCAGTCAGCCAGAGGAGCCAATCACCGCGCTCCCCCGTTCCATGATTACTATGAACAATGGCACTCTAAAGTAAACGTCTTAAGCGACATATCGCTATTTTAGACGCTATAAAAGTAATTTGAAAAAAATTATAAAAACTGAAACGATTATCTTTTAGGTATAGTACTTATCTATGTTTACGTTAAATCTGGTGTCGATATTTTCATATTTGAAGTAGACATTTGCGTTTTGCTTTCAAAAAGGGGTTAACTTTTTGATTTTTTTGTATCGAGCAAAGTGAAATGAATCGTGTTTTGGAAACACTAGTCTAGTAAATCATATTCATGTTAATCTTGTGTATTTTTGTCAGCAAGATCCATGATTGATTTGTATGAAAAAAACAGTAAACTGCTGACGTATTTTAGCGTATATGGCCCCTTAAGAAGTGTGATCACGTTTTTATTTCTTTCCACGTTTTGTTAAATACCAACAACTTAATCGTCTTTTGCTAGGGATTATCCTTCGTCGCATGAGATTATCTATTATATATTTTATGATTAGTAAACTAGTTACCTGGTTATTGCAATTCGATAAATATAAAAATAACATGTGCAGCAACTTGCTCGTTATGGGATTTGCCACTTTACCTATTCCCACCGCTATGATGACAATGACATGTTCCGGTCCCGAGGATAGAGTGGTCGGAAGACTTGCGCAAAGACTCCAACCACGGGACAAAGATGCGTCAATAACATCTATAGTGTCTATAGACCATGGTTGTCCCTTATCAGAAGACCCGTGTGCTTATTTGCTGGTCACTCACATGAAAATAAAAGAAAATGTTTCATTAACTATGCAATATTTCCATACTGTTCCATATTCATACGTTCTATAGGCGTCAGCTGTTTCTTTTCGTAAGAAAAGCTACATGCAAAGAAATATTTTTTTATAAGTCCTAGTTTTGAACCAGGACAACACGGCATTTGACAAATCTACTTGATTTGACAAAATGAAGAGATCATCATTTACCCAGCAATGATGTTTCGGAAAGGCCAGGCACATCCAGGGCACCCACGATTAGCCGAAGATACTAAGTCCCATAATGTGATAGGTAGCAAGCCTATCGCCAACAGGGCTACCTCTTCCTCTTAGAACTACCTCTTCGGGGATATGGGCGTGAAGATACTTTTTTTCTAACATGTTTATTTAAGTTCGTCCTAAAGCCAGAGTAAAGAACATTTATAGTGAAGGATTTGGTTACTAAAATATAGGTATATACATACTGTTGTTTAGTCAATGTTGGTCCTATATTAATTATTTTTTATTCATTCATTGAGGTTCAAAAGGAAATTTTGCTACAAAAAAAGTGTAAAATAGTCCAAAAAAGGTTAGGTTTAATATCATAGTTGCTCAAAGATTCTATTTGACCTTTATTATTTGAACTTTATTATTTGAACGTGACTTTGAACGTGAAATTTACTTTATTATTTGAACGTGACTTTTTGGCATTCTTTTTGGACAGCTACTTTATTTACTCTTTGGACTTTTTTACTTTATGTCATCTCGTTTAAAAGTGTTTACATTTGACTTTTTACTTAATATAAATTTTAAATTCATGTATAACAATAACTGGTTTTGTTACAATGCCTTCATCTGAAGACGACGACGGTAATGAGATTCAGAATATACTTCCGCCTCTTGTAACAAACAATCCTCGCGAAAAACTCGCCGCAGAACATGTATGTTAATTTTTTGCGAAATAGATTTATGTTCACGTGTTATTTGAATGTTTAAAGTCAGTTGATGCCGTACGCTTTTGTGTTACCAAGTTCAATCGAAATCAAAGGATGTTGCATACATATCTTTATGCCAAGCCCCTTATAGGGTGGGCAGAGTATCGAGTGCATAATCTCATGATTCTTGCAGACCTATCTGGCTTCCTCTACATTAATTACTATTTTTATACATACACGCCCGTTTCGGAGACTTTTAGGATATTACAAGATTTTTTTTTTTTTTGGAATGACTAATGCGTTGCCAACCTCGCGGTTTTTACAACTTCACCGGGCTTTGGTATTACAAGAGAGATTTGATCATAGAATGTCAACCAATGTCAGCAGAGAATGCATCAGTAATATATAACTAAATATAAAGAAAGGCAAACGTGGAAAAACGTTACAAACATAATAGAATAATTATTGATATAGCATAACTCAATTAAAGAAATGCTCTAGTCATAATATATAACATAAAGTTCAGGTGGTAAGAAACATATCCTAGGAGAAAAGATTACACCGCTGTTTGTAATCTTGCTACTTTGCTTTTATTAAAAAAATAAGGTATCTTCACGCCTATATCCCCGAAGAGGTAGGCAGGGGCACAACCAGGACACCCACGACTAGCCGAAGACACTAAGTCCCATTATGTGATATGTGGCAAGCCTATCGCCAACCGTGCACATATCCTAACCCGAGCAACATTTTTTTAATAAGAAAATTGTAAAAACCCGGGATTCGAACCCGAGACCTCATGCAGTCAAGTCCAACACCTGAACCGCTAGACCACTTTTATTAAGCACAGGAAAAGTAATAAAATTACTATTTCAAAGGTTGTTTCTTTTGATTAAAGTCTAGGTAAGGTTTTTCCTCGTGTTGGTCCGGGCTCTTTTGAAAAATAGACCATCTGCCATCCTGTGCCAGGCAGCTCGTAAAAGGCGAGCATAGGCTTGCCATCACTAACACCGTGATATCTGACTAGGTGGTAAAGTTTCGCAGCGACTCACCCGGATTGGTACCACCGCCGTACCTATTCCTGCCGCCATAATGTCATGACGTGTTCCGGTTCGGAGGGCAAGGTAGCCGGTAAACTTACTTTTGCTCGAGGCCTAACATCCCGGCCTCTGGTTGGCAACGCACCATTACCACCTTTGGTGTCTCTCGGCGGCGGGAATTTCTTACCATCAGGAAATCCGTCTGCTTGTTTGCCTTCCAATGTCATAAAAAAAGAAAAAACAAGAAGTCTCTAATACTGGATGTATTACTGGATTATTACAACATGAAGTAAAGCTACGTTAGCGGTTTATTTAATTGATACGTATACGACAGAACAAAACGTATATATCATAACTTAGTCTATGTAAGAACGCCATTCTGAAATCTACGTGGTATCTATTCGAACTGTCCTGTCATTCGAAGTATAATCTTTAACCGTCTTATTACCAAACATGGACTAAGGTAACTCAAGGTTCAACCTGGTATTATACCTAGTCCGTATTACACTGTGATAGACTATAGTGTAAACGTAACTTTACTCTTACATTCCACTGCGTATCTAAAGGTCTTAACTACCCGCGTTAACGGGTAAGAAAGGAATAAAAAAATTCGCTACGGGACTTGAATCCTCAGTAGCTCAAATGGTTAGAGGACGGAAGGTTACAGGTTAAAATCCTTCACGCAAAGGGCGAGTGCTTAAAGAAAAATACTTTACTCTTACTTTAGTATACGTTCTGCAATAAGACGATAATAGCTTAGCTATCAATACGATCGATATCAGGAACATCACTGTGACATCTTTCTTCATAGTCTTAGTTTATAAGATCATCTCAGGTGTCAACGCGACCACTAAACCGCAGTTTAACTGTTTTTGTGTAAGCAGCGAGCAAAAATGCGGCCCTCTTGTTGGTAAGAGACAACAGTGGCCTAAAGACACCATAGATGTTACGTGTGCGTCGCTGTTCTATGCCCTGTCGATATACCATTCGGAGGAATGAGCAACTATGGACTGGCCTCGTACAAAAGTGTACTGACTACCCCACCCTCTTTTTTATGATAATGGAAGGCAAAGAAGCAGACGCATTTCCTGACGGTAAGAAATTCACGCCACCTAGAGACACCAAAGGTGGTAATGGTGCGTTGCCAACCTGAGACCGGGACGTTAGGCCTCGAGCAAAAGTAAATCTAACCCAGCATTAATAAATTAATTGTTAGCAGTATGTATTGAAATAACACGGTTTTGGTATTAAGGTACTGTACAGCTATTGCCAATAATGTCTGTATTCACCCCTGACAGTGTAGGGTTCTAATTTTTCTAGTCTTTTTTTATTTATTGTTTTGGCCTTGGATACCTCCTACAGTTCAAACCACTTGCATCCGAAATGCTTCCTTCTGCAGCGTCATTAAAAATGTTACATAAAATTTGCTTGAGCCTATTAAATGAAGGTCAGTAGCGCAGGTCACAGGTCTGTTTCTTGCTTTGACCTAAAGTTAAAGGCCTAATAGGTATGTTGTGTAAGTTTGAAATACCACTAGCATATTATGAAATCTCAAGAACTGCAACGCCTTCAACATGATAGTGACATCTATAGTTTTGTAGCTTTAGGATAATACAAGGCACCTTACTAAACTACGAGTCCTATAGGCGAGCACAATACCGTTTTTACCAGAAGGGCATACGGGGCCATTGCCCAGAGCCCCTATACTCAGAGAGCCCCACAAGATGGTTCATTTTACTCATTTTTTACCTTAAAATATTTTGGTCGCGTGCATTACGTTTTTCTCGTTGCCCTAATTCGGGAGCATTCTATTTAGCTTATGAGCGACTAAGTAATTTGTCAATAATTATAAGCATAGAAAGTGATATTCTTCAGAATTTGATTTGAGGATTTATAGAAGATTTTGCTCGACAGAAATCCTAAAAGAAATTATTATCGTTATCATAAAAAACCGCGACTTACCAATACTATTAATGACATTCTATTATAAAATAATGTAATGGATTACCCAAAAAATCATAGTGAAAAAAAAATTGTTGGTTTTTTTATATTCCAAAAGGGTCCCAAGTTTTCGTATGCCCAAGGGACCCACCCTTATTTAAGACGGTCCTGGGCGAGCAGTTTCATTTGACACTAGAATTTTGACTTACATTTTAAATAAATGAAAGTTTTCCCGCTTCCCCGTCTAACATTTAATCCTTTTACTAGCAGTTCTGTGTTTGCTACTGTCATATTTCTCATTGTTTTAAAGTATATGGTTGCTTTACTTTTAAAACTTAATACTTTTTAAATGTCAATTTTAAGTAAGTACTTAGAAATCTCCGCAATACGAATCTAACGCAAAGTAATGTGCTATTGTGAAAAGTGTTGGTGTTATTTGAATATAGTGTACACAAAGGAATTCAACCAAGTACCAACGATGAAGATGAAATTCTATTTTGAAATATTTCCGTAGGTAATAATATCGGATATAAAGTTCTACAAGGATAAATGTAAGCCCGTCGAGTTTCAAGGAAATACAATAATAGATACACCGGTTGCTCCCAAACCCAAACATCCACTGGAAATAACATGGTGCCCGAATATAATATGTCTGAAGCTTGGAGATGATGTCACTGTGACTGAGTTACGGTATGGTTATTTCATTCTTATTTAATTAAATATTATGTGGATGAACAAACTAGTTTGAATGATATTATTTCTAATAGATTTATTTTTGTTAAGGTAAAACTTGCTTTCTTTACCGAAAAAGTCTTTTAAACAGTAATTTACTTCTTTGTATTTTGATTAGTTTTGATTTTGATTTTGTTTATGGAGACGGGCTTTGTGTTCTGAGAAAATATTTTTATTTCTTGAACTAAATTGTGAACGTCATATTTTTATACCAAGATTATAAATAGCTGTTATTTGATAGTTTTTTTACTTATTCGTTTTATGCGCAACATAGGGTTATTGTGTCAGATCGCGTCCACTTAGTGGAGTTTGCAGGTTTGAGGTAAAATATAAAAATGTTCTAGATCTAGTATTGAATTAACGAATATTGTAACCCAGCCGTGGTATAGTCTATTTTAGGATTAAGCTAAGTTTTAGCCAAAATGTCTAGTGATTATTTTTTAATAATTAAAATAATAGAAATATGGCGATTGGACCAGTTTGCGTCCACAAAATCCAGATCGCGTCCACCCATGGACCAGTTTGCGTCCACCAACTTATAAAGGGGTTAAGGGGCGATTTTATT
>NJDD01003623.1:237451-248031 GCA_002245505.1 Calephelis nemesis | reverse complement strand
TATAGCTATTTACACAATTTTTTTGTATAGCTAAGGTTCATTATTTTTTTTAAACAGGAAAAATTATGTGAACAGTTCTTTTGTCTTGTTATTGTTATTGTTATATATTGTATTATAGGCAGAAACGACTTTTAATTTCCCTAGTTTGTTAGTACACTTATTTTTAAGGGTTTTTTAAACGGTGTCCGCGAAATGGACGCGAATTGGTGCGTGGACGCGAATGGGCACACATACCCTATACATAGAATTTGCACCTGCAACATTTCCCTAAGGGAGATCCCCGACATTTAACTACAAAAATAACTCAAGTACACTAATCTGGCAGTTTTATCGTCAGTTAAAGTTCTTGTTATTTAAACTCCATACGCTGTTGACTTAGCCTATTTGCCAGTTTCTTAACATGAGAGACACATTGTAACCTCTTGTTATAATAATAGATAGGTACCTAATAAACCTGTGGAATCAACTAGGCCCAGTTTAGTGCCATTCAATTGCACAATGGTCTACTGCTTGCCCAATATTAGGCATCTAAAAACTAATACAAGGTGCATTATATTTTATTACGAGTAGACATTTGCCTCATAAGATCAGGAAATACACCATTAAATATTGCAATAACATAAAGCAACACCATCTTATGTTGAATAGTTTAAATTAATAAACAATTGCAAAGCTAAGCGCCCACGTACATTAATTATTATCTTGGCACATAATTGTGTACTTCATTTTTTAATTCATCATAAATAGCATTACATATAAGAATGCAATCTTTTCATATAGTAAAGAATCATCGAAGTATCTAAATCAGTTCAAACAGTTAAAGACTAGTTATCTAATAGACATATCTAATCTATATATTAATACGTGATACCAACACTTTGGACCCCTTTTTACAAAAATTGCGCCAACGGAGGAGTATGAAATTTGGCACATTAATTGTTTATGTGTAGGAGAAGTGCAGAAATCGCTCTCGGAAATAATCTATGTATTAATACGTGAAGTAAAAATTTGGACACCTTTTTAAGAAAATTACGATGATGGAGGAGTATGAAATTTGGCACACTTAGATTTTTTGTATAGAAGAAGTGTAGAGCGCTAATATTTTTCAATAATAATGCTTACAAAGTAAGTTAAATCAATAAATAAAACATTACCCACACTACCATGCATTTGACACACACAAACAAATATATTGATGATAACGATAAAAAATCACTAATGGCGCACTAACTATTCATAAAGTTTAGTATCTGGTCTTGAGAAATGAAGATGGCGTTCTTATCAACAATTTTAGCAGCTAATCAGCATTTAATTTTTACTTGCTTTGGATTTTTTATTTTATCAAAGGCGAATAATTTGTTCACAGAATTTGGAACTGCTGTGCTCAGCCAATCTATATCAGGAGTCGTGGGTTTTGGAATGACGAAGGTCGACTTGGTGCCAGCTGGTGCTGTTACCCTAAAACCAGGCTTCGTCTCGCAAGTGGGCTGATGTCTGTTATGTATGTGAAGGTTACGCCTAGAGAATTCAGCCCTACACCATGTGCCCAAGTAGGACTTCAGTTGGTAGCCGGTCATATGAGGGACAATGTAGTAGGGAACTTCATGGTACCAATAATCGTTGATTTCGAAAAATATGTTGCAGCTCGCTTGGACGAGTGACACTAAAGTCGCTGATTACCGACTTCAATTGGTTTGATAAGTATATAATTAGCATGGTTTTTTTCACCGAAGTTTGATCCAGGGGTAACAAATTCTTTAAGGACCGGCAACCGGCGGTTTGCTTCTAGCCAAGAGTTGTTGAAGATGTCTATGAGCAGAGATGGCTTTCCACCAGGTCACCCACTCGCTCCAAACATGTGATTGTAACATCTTTGACTACCGAATACAGTATGCGACCCCATGTGTCTTATTTATTTGTCTTTGTTATAGCCTTGATGTTCAAAATAGTATTTTAGTGTAGAAATATTATACTTTTATAAATTTCACATCACAAAATACATTATTTTTCTATCAGTTATAAAGGCGCAACACATTAGTAAAAGAAGTATGTTTGTCCTGCTTTCACATGCAATGTTATGGCATAGTTTTGTGTATGGAGATTGAAGTAAGTGTATGAGACTGAAGAGTGACTAAGTTTTTTGCAATATCTTATCGAGTTCTAGAAACTAAAGAGCAAGACAGGTTTTTTTTTATGACATTGGAAGGTAAACAAGCAGACATATTTCCTGATAGTAAGAAATTCCCGCCGCCTAGAGACACCAAAGGTGGTAATGGTGCGTTGCCAACCAGAGGCCGGGATGTTAGACCTCGAGCAAAGGTAAGTTTACCGACTACCTTACCCTCCGAACCGGAAAACGTCATGACGTTATAGCGGCAGGAATAGGTAAGGCGGTGGTACCACAGGAAGGCAGATGGTATATTCTACAAAGGAGCCCGGAGCAACACGGGGCCGTAAAACTATCGTTTTGTGTTAGAGGAAAGATCCTTAAGAAAATAGAAGCGTGATGATAATTGTTTAAATACTCGTAAAATATACCTACACTAGGCATAATTGTCTACCTAGTCTCTTAATAAAACATTTAATTATTTTTTTGAACATGAATATTGATTATATATAATTATTAAAACCATCGGATGGACTGCAATAAATCCAAATAAAATTATTTTATTATTTTGTGTTATTTAATTTGCGATTTCCCGCCAAAAATATAATGTACGTATTATAGCACGACAAAATAGGAAAGACATTGCGTTATGAATGGATTGGACTTACCAGAAGCCACGGTCGGGAAATTACAAATTAAATTATATCATTTGGATTTGGATAGCGTAAGTAACGCCTTCTTCTATTAATTACAATTGTTTTGCTTATCTAAAGTTCATCACCATGAGATCTGATAATTTTAAGCTGCAATTTGTTCAATTTGTAGCAATTTTTATACCAATGTTGGGGATGGAATTAGTTTTCCAAACGTAGAAACTATGTAGCCTCTGTTCTGAGTAACTAGGCAAAATTCTCAGTTGTAAGATAAATTTTATTATTTATAACAACTCGATATTTCAAAACAAAGAAATAACAATTATATAATAAAGGTAATAAGTTAATATAGCAAAAACTTGAAGTCTTCCTAAAATATTAACATCAAGAATAAAACTATAAATATTAATAACAGTAGGTAGTAACATCAACGTGTACAACTTTTTTGCGATGTTTTATTTAATTATAATACTTTGAAGAATATTTAGCATTGTGACCTAGAGGAGGTCCACACAAGAATACGAGAGTAAATAAAAGAGAATATAAAAATATCAATTTATATTGTAACAAATTATTGGTCGTAGGTTCTGGGAAACCTTATAGTAGGTAGATAGGTATTGTAGGTAGGTGGGAGTCTTATTTTTAGAAAAAGGTCCTTGTCCTGTCCTGGGCAGTAGGTGTCTTGGATTTAGAAAGGCCCTTGTCCTGGGCGCTGCAACACTGCCGGTGGTATCTGCTTAAGGCGCGGAGTAACCCCCCTACCGCTCCAGTGTGCGTGTGTTCTTTGATATTACAAGCTAAAGCAGCTAGCCGAGACGAAGGAACCCTGAAAGTCGAAGACAGGAGTCAGGGAGAGGTGCCAAAAGGACATCGACGGGAATAGGAGGATCTACATTTGCAGATCTCTCACAATATTCCCGGCGACGTAGTTTTGGAAACAGCCCCCTGAATGACACAGAAGAAAAGTACATAATATATGTATACATAGCATTGTACGCTCTTGCGTAGGAATGTCGCCTGGTCTGCTAGGGAGGAATTAGTTTATACTATTATTGGATAAACATACATTTGAATAAATACATAAATAATTATTCAAATAAATAAATAAATATATATATACATGTATAAGCACAGTAGCAAATTGAATTAATAGAAGTTTCTTACCTAAGACGGGTTTCTCTTTTTTTTTATTTTTAAACTATTTAATTTGTAAATATATTGGCTAACTGTAGCCTTGCTTAAGCAGTAATTAATCTGCTTTAGTAATTTTGCAAAGGCGTCTTCGCTCGTAAGGTCCCGATAGTATAACAAGTGACGCCGCATGGTTTTTCGGGCTTTTATACTTCGCGCTAATCTTGGAGAGGCGAGGGGTTAGAGGGGACATCGTACGATGCGTTGTTTTTCTGTTTTTCTAGGAACGTTGGTTGTACTTATGGAATGTTCTTTCTAAGTACCCACAACGTGACAGCATGTGCATAATATTACGAAATAAACACGTAAAATACGGTTTTAATTCATAACAGTATTGTTTTTATTTGAAAAAAAACGACGGGTTTTACTCTGGGAGTGCCGAATTCAAAATTTGAATGTTAACGTTGTGCATTTTTGATATTTTGGAATGGTTAGGGAATAATTTTGCACGAATTGCTATAATTATCAGTATGGAAGTACTATCATTTATGTGGTAGAAAACAATATTCATTTATTGGGCTATCGTACACAAACATGACAACACAAACATTCGCTCAAGCGCCCTGCTCCATCTAAGAAAACAGCAGGCGCAGGCATACATTTTCGCCGCGCCGTAGAAAGAGAGGGAGATACTTCCTCTCCTACTAATTTTCGATCAAGTCACGTGTCCTGACCCGAGTTTAGAAGTTTTTACCCATTCCAAAAAAAATGTGCGCAACGCCGCTAAAGAAGTTTTCACCTCAATAAACTGAAAATCTTATACATTGTCACAACTAATACGGTCTAGTAGGTAGAGGAGAAGTTCGGCTAGACTGTATAATTAAGCAAAGCAGCACGTATTTTCATTAACTATTTGGATTTAGATTCTGCAGAGACTCTTCTACAAAGTTAACCCTATGAATTCAATTACTTTTTCATAGGGAGTTGAAGTCACCTCTTCCTGAGAGTGGATTTTTGTGTTAAGGTAAAGCACTGCAATGGTTAGATCGACCAATTTTAAGATCGTCCTATACTTTTAGAATTAAACAACCTTGTCACGAAGTTCGTAAGCGGCTAGCATAGGCATATCATTACTAACAAGACCACTTATGGTCGAGTCTTATGCAACAACTTTGCTATAGTAATGATCCACCGTTTTGGCTATTTCTGCCACCATAATGACATTGTCAAGTTCAGGTCCAAAGGGTGGGGTAGCCGGCAGACAACACCCCAAGTACCCTAGGTAGGCTGTTGTATCTATGGTTTCTATAGACGACGCTTGTCTCTTACATCAGGAGAGACGTAGGTATGTTTGGTCGTTGTCTTACGCCATAACATAAGAGACTATTTTTATTTAACCTAAAAGATATTCTTTGTCTCACGTCTCAAATATGCGGTATATTTTGAAATTACGTCATGATTCGAGTTAGAAATACCTAACATCGAGAAGCTCGAATAGGAAATAAAACGAATCACAAGTAAAACCCCCTCTCGCTTTGTGTGAGCATGTGTATAATATTAGACCTAATAATCTTGGTGATGACTCACAGCGGTTCCTTTGTCCTCAGATCACAGGAAAGTTCTATACTTTAATAGATTACAATCTATATTGTCAAATATCATGGTCTTTTTGATGTTACTATATAATTATAATAGACAAATGATACTAAGACTTCATAGCCTGCTAGAGGAATAACTTAGTGTATTTAGCAGATAATATCACTGGTACAGTCAGAATTGGGTGTAAAGTTTTGTGTCTTTGATATTGGCATAACCGCCATTCCACATACATAAGCAAGACGTTTAGTATATCACAGGGTCACTAATATCACAATAATATAAGAGCAATGAAACTGCAAAAAAACTGACTTCGATTTTAATATTATGTTTTCTAAGTAAACAAAGATTTCGTATTTTCCTAGACTTCTCTGGGATTCAATTATCAAATCCAGACTTGGTGGCAACGGTGGTCTCTCGAAAATAAGTTGTTTCAAATTAAAACAAGTCGGTTAAAAAATGCTAATTATATTGACGTTTTTGATGTCTGCGCTTAATTTCTTGCCTTTAGAGAATACGTGCGTTTGTTCGTTTTACTTCATCATCATCATCATCACCAGCCGGAGGATGTCCACTGCTGGACATAAGCCTCCCCCAAAGGGCGCCACAAGTCACGGTCACCAGCCTCCTGTAACCAGCGACTCCCTGCGAAAGTCCACGGTTTGATCAGAAGCCAACTCAAAATGGAAAAGTGTACATCAAATGACGTCATTTGTGTTTGCTATCTCTATTGTATTTCTGTAGGTCACTGGAGATAGCAAATATAAAACACGTCACTTGACAGTTATTTGATGTACACTTTTCCATTTTGAGTGGGCAACTGAGTTACATAATTAGCCCCCAGATCATCAGTCCACCGGGTGGGAGGTCGTCCAACACTACGTCTTCCGGTGCGTGGCCGCCACTCGAGAACCTTTCATTTCTTAATAATTGTCACTTTAGACCAAAAGGCAACTGTGAGCATAAACCTAATGACGAAATGATCTTGATGGTCCTTTCACAAAAAGCTAAATAGTACGTGCCGCAATGGCGCGAGAAATAGATTTTACGAGTGCGTGTGGCGCGATATTTACGCTTGTTTATACTTTTGACGATTTTATAGGCGCAACGACACCATGGCTGCTCCATATTAGCATATTGAGCATTGAACCTCTTCTTGGATTTGTACTTATACTTGAAACTGCTTGTGCCTTTGTATAATGTTACATTTTACATTCTTAATATGTAAGATATATATGTTACAGACTGTACTTAATGTTTACTGATATTGTAAATGCGACAGTGGAACTGGGGTTTTGGCGCCAGCGAGAGAAAAGACGGCCGATTTTTTTTCATAATTATTGATTTTTTTTTATATTGAATGAAATTAATCAATATTGGTAGCATTTTATTCAATTTTGTTCAGTGAAAGTGCACAAATGAAATAATCATGAAGAAATAAGCGTATTATGTATTTCCTCACTACACGAGCTTGAGTAATTAGGCCACCGCTTTATCCAAGAGCCTGACATGACTTATGACAGATGGCTAATTATTATTGATTAAAATTGATATGAAATTTGATGCAAATTTCTACTTGACTAACAGCAAATACCTACTAACGTGAAGGCCAAAACCTTAAGAAAGAAAGAAAAGAAAGTAAGAAAGAAAGAAAGAAAAAATAAGCGATATAGGTTATTATGTTCCATTTTCATGACAGTATTTCTCAACTGATGTTAATAAATGTTTACGCGGTTATGGGTTTCCATGGCAGTACTTCAAATATTCATACGTGGACGAAGCGGTCATGTTTCGGTCCAGAGGGCAGGGTAGCCTGTAGACCTGAACTTTACACCTAACTCCAGGGACAGGACAGCGACGCCTCTAACATCTATGATCTTTATATTTCTCTATGGGTATCTATGAGTCACTGTTGTCTCTTACCATCAGAAAAGTCATGTGGAGCCGTCCATTAATCACGTGAGGTTGGAAAGGGGGGGAGGGGGTAAGCCAAAAATCACGAAGTATCACGAGGGGGAGGGGGGTTGTAGCGAAATATCACGTGTATTTATTTTAACATTGAAGGCGTAATCAAGTCGCGATTTCTAAAGTGTTGAGGAAAGCCTGACTGATCTACATTTTTTTTGTTTTTATTTTTCTATGTTATCGCCTTCGTGGTCTAGTGGTCAGGTGTAGGACATGATATAATATTGGTTTGATTCCTGGGTCAGACAACAAAAATAAAATTGTTAAGTATATTTCTTTTAATGACAAAAAACGTTTTTCACCTTGCTTTTGTTTGCCAACTATTTCGTTGTAGATTTAGCGTCTTCGGCTAGTCCTGTCTGACATCTTCAGGGATACGAGCGCGGACATACTGACTCAAACCTACTGACCTTCATTTATTACTTTTTTGTTAGCCAATCAAAATCAACTTTAATTAAATAATTAAAGTTGATTTTGAATTAAAATTAAACTCTTAAATAAGAGCAGTGAAACTGCAAAAGCCGACACAAGTTATTTCATTTAAACGAGACAATTTAAAACAAAAGTCGAGTTTATATTATATTCAGCTCATATATTTTTTTGTAAGTTTAATCGATTTCTACGTTATCGCTGAACCTATTTTACAATATTTTATTTTTATTTAAAAAATTTAGCTTCCGAGACATTCCTTTTACCAGTCCAGCTTCCAAATCATGTCTGATTTTTTTCTTTGACTACTTATAAGTAGAATAATAACAGATTTAAAAAAAATATATAAGTAATAATTTATGCAATACTATCCGGTGAATTTAGTTCACTTGACACTCCATACACTCTGAACACCATTCACTTACACTTGCACTTGACGTAAAGATTTGAATGTAGGTATATGTAGGTATAAGTAAAACGACCTGTCCCCCTTCAAATGTTTTCCGTCATTCTGGATTTCAAGCGATTGGTCATTTTCTACTGTATGTGTTGTGTACTATCTAGGTATGTCTGTATTTTTTATATGTATTTTTAAACTACAAAATATTTACCTATAATCTGAGAAAAAATCGGATTCATCTGTAATCTCGTGCTACAAACCAAGTAGCACAAGCTAAATTTAGAATTTTTCTCCTCTTGATCCTAAACCCCGGTTTAAAAATTATTGTACTCCTATAAAATTAATCGAAACATAAAGTACCTGTCAGCTAAATTTCCTTACGATTGGTTATTCCACGCGACGTAGATTCGACGCGAATCTCGGCCATGGTAGGTACCTAGGTACAGATCGACAGACATATAGTTAAAAGTTGTACTAATGCTTATAAATTCACTTACTTTTTATTTAGCAGCTATTTGTTGTAAATATCTTTAATACAGCGAATTCATTCGTCTACACTTTTATTATAAGTGCCTATTAATTAAGTTTAACTCAAAACCACTAGTGGTATGTAGGCAACGTTTTGGCGGGACCATTTTCAAGTCATGACTTACCTTTCAAAAAAAGAACAATAAAACCAGGTTTTGGAGTCTGTTTTAAATAAAAAAAAATTGGTTTAGAAATGGAAAACAGTTAACACACCGACAAAATTTATAGTCGGTAAGTTGGTTAAAAAAAATACACGTGATGTTGGGTGGGGGACGGGGGGATAACCTTAAACATCACGATGACGATGAAACCCGGGACCTCGTGCAGTTAAGTCCAACAACTGAACCGCTAGACCACAAAGGCGACGTATATATATTCGTATTATATGAAAATATGTGTGAAGTTATTAATATGTATTGGGTTGTGAATATTCAAATCGTAGGATATACATAATTCAATATGAGTGGACGACGAAATCAATTATAATATTCTATGGTTTCAGTGAATGGATTGAGTTTGATTGGTATCGAATGAAGTCATATTGTTCGTGACTTCACTACTCCCTAATCAACTGTGCGTGTTTACAATGCCTTGTGTGGATATTTGGTTAAATATTTTTCTTGTCACATTAAAAAACAAACGTTTTATTACCCTTATCCTTTACCCTTTGCCGGGTAGATATTTTTTTTTATGTTATCGCTAGCCAATAACATGTGTGGACAGGATAAATATGGCAATTAGGTATAGGATAGGCCGGCGGATACGCAGTTATCTAGATTGCTTGAAATCCATCTTTAGAGATACATTATTAACATTGGCCGTAGGTCTACATCTATTACTTACTCGATACTCTTTACCAACCCGGTAATACGTAAAAACATGAGACTTTTGTTACTACATTCGTACAAAACTTTTATCGAGAATCCCTTTAACTAGTGGGATAAAATATTTTTCTATAACCTTTCTCGGTACATAGAGAACCTAGGTACCAGCCAAATTTCGTTACGATTGGCTCAGTAGATTCAGCGGGAATCTCGGTCATGGTATAAACAGACAAATCTTAAATTGCTTTCAATGAGTTTTGTTGCCCCTCTTTGCCCCTCTACATTTTTATTAAAAGTATAGACATTTACATTCATAGCACAAAGCCAGCACAGGAAATCGAACCTGGGACTCTTCAATGATTTTATTTTTTTATGAGAATAAGATACAAAAATGTAATAAATGTAAATAAATGTAATAAATGCACTGTCTAAACACATCAAAGTTTGCATACCTACTTACCAATCGTTTTTAATCTGAAGATGGGATAAAGTCTCATGCCAAAAGTTTATTTATATAGACTGGAAAACGACAGCTTGAGTCTATTTGTCGTAACTTTGATATATGTATTTACACTAGGTTGAGCAAATCGCGACATAACTTTGCTACCTTCTCAATGGTTGGTGATATCAGAGACAGTCGAATGAATTTACATTTGAAATAAAAGTTCTTTTAATTTAGTTGACTTTGTTTTTATTTATAAATACAAAAATGCACATTAAAGAGCAAAAGCAATTAAGTAGAATTCTTCTGAAAAGCAAGCATATTTCCCATTTCTCAGCGACAGCGATTCCTTTGATAAGAACTTATCTTTTTGTATTGTAGGTTTGTATCACTCTTCTATTCTATAATCGTCAAAGAAATTTTTCAAATCATTTAAAACCACCGTCGCCTGCGCTTCTGATGTCTATTTGGGACACAAATTATCGACTGGGTTTGATCCCACGAC
>NJDD01003623.1:199074-231047 GCA_002245505.1 Calephelis nemesis | reverse complement strand
TGTTCTTTGCATCGATAGCGCCAGCCGATGAGTTTTTGGCGCCATCAAGAGAAAAGTTGGTAGTACTTTTTTTATGGGTAGGTTTGGTGTTTATATTGAGTGAAATTAGTCAATTTTGGTGGCATTTTGTTCAGTGAAAGTGCATAAATGAAATAATCATAAACAAAAATTAGCGTATCGTGTATTTCCTCGTTGCCGCCAAATCTCACTACATGAGCTTGAGTAAGGCGGCCGCAGTTTTACTAAGGACTACCGAATATGACTTTATTTGTCTACAAATGACCAATTTTAAATAACTTCAGCTGATTTTTTAGAATCGGGTAATTTGAATCTAACTTCGATTTTACTAGTGGCAAATGCTAATGCTAATGCCAACCATTGAAAGAATATTGTGTCTTAGCAATTTAAATTATATTAGGCCTATAATATTTACTCTTCTAATCGCCTCTGGTTCTTCTAATTCGCCTCTTCTAATAAAAAAAGGTTTGCTCGGGTTTGGATATGTGTCCGGTTGGCTATAGGCTTGCCACCTATCTCATTGTGAGACCTAGTATCTTAGGCTAGTCTTGGGTATACAACCAGGGCGGTTGTGCCTCTGCCTACCTCTTCGAGGATATGGCCGTGAAGATACTTTTTTTTAATATTTACAGGGAGGTCACTGAACCAATTATATTACAGGTGTAATTAACTTTAGGGCAAACGAGTTTCGAAGTACTTCTCACGTAAAACACTGGAATGAACTCATTAAATTGTCATAAATGTGTTATTATAGACGCTTTCCAAATTATTTTTTAATTAACCCAGTATCTAGAAGTAAGTTAAAAAGATTATTTTACTTTTAATGACATAAGTATTTTAAATTAGGATGTGATATCACGGAAACAGTCAGCACCTAATTGATGTCAAGTTTAAATTTAAAATTCGTTGAGAAATAATATCAGAACCTTTTTTAGGTTGGTACTCGTATTATGGGTATCAAATTTAGAACATATTTAAATTATTTATCGACACTATTTTCAACCTCTTGGCGTGCTCTTGGTAAAAGTAAGTATCTTCACGCCCATATCCCCGAAGAGGTAGGCAGAGGCACAACCTGGGCACCCACTACTAGCCCAAGATACTAAGTCCCTCAATGTGATAGGTGGCAAGCCTATCACCAACTGGGCAAATATCCAATCCCGAGCAACCTTTTTTTTATTAGAAAATTGGAAAATCCATATTTTCTTTTGTTGCCCGACCCGGGATTAAAACCCGGGATTTCATGCAGTCAAGTCCAATACCTGAACCGCTAGACCACAGAGGCGATTGATTAAATTATCAGTATGAGAGTACTATCATTCATATGGCAGAATAAAATATTAATTTATTGCGCTATAGTACACAAACATGACAACACGAACATTCGCGCAAGAGCCCTGCGTCGTCTAAACAAAACAGCAAGCGCAGGCATACATTTTCGCCGGGCCGTAGAAAGAAGAGGGGATAATTTCTCTCCTACGCCGGGCCAGCTGTTTACTCTCCACCCAACTTAAGAGTTTTTGATCAGGTCATGTCCTGACGCGAATTATTTAATACTTTTTTTAGTTTTTACCCATTCCAAAAAAAGTGCACAACGCCGCTAAAGAAGTTTTCACTTCAATATTATTTATTAATAGTTAACACACTACTGTATCTGTAAGTATGATAAACAATTGTCTATTAATAATTGGAAAGAAAGACACATAATACAAAACAAAACTTAGAATCATTATAGATATCTATTTGTTCTCAGTCTATCTCTCCTAATAATTGGAAAGAAAAAAACCATAATACAAAACAAAACTTAGAATCATTATAGATGTCCATTTGTTCTAAGTCTGTCTCTCCTAATCATTGGAAAGAAAAAAACATATAATACAAACAAACTTAGAATCATTATAGATGTCCATTTGTCTGTCTTCCTAGTTCCAACATTGTGGAGCACACGTGGCGGTCATGACAAGTGCACTGACACACGGAAAGATTCGTTTCTCGGAATGAGTTTATTCTGAACATGACGTCATGTGTTGGTTCTGCCCGAACCACTTCCTATTTAACTCAAATATATCTAGACTCAAGTCAAACATTGGTTTAAATAATATGCTCGTCTTGGGTAACCAAGTATAACTATTGGATATGTATTTGTTATGTTAGTTTTAAGAATAATGCGTTCCTTAACGTTAATATAAAATGAATTGAATACCTATCTGTATGATGTCTTGGTCCAGAGAGTAGTCAGTAGAGTAGCAGGTAGACTTGTACAATAGACTTATCATCCAGACCACTTTACATAAGTAATTTTAGAAAGTACTGTAACATTTTTGGCGTCTATTGGACCTCTGCAGCTTCGTTGACCTCTCACATAAATAAATAATAACTTTATATGTAGAGACAAACTGTTCTGATTTTTTTAACATGAATAAAATACTGTAGTATTATCAGATATTAGTAAATATATAATAGTTTTTGGGATTAGAGATTAGTAATTATATATCACATACATATTACGCCAATATAGCAAGTAGAATATGTAAGTATACTTATTTCACTTTGATCTGACAACGATTCTTGTAACGCATCTATATAAATTTAAAAAATCCAGTACGTATTATTTCGATTATTCGGCCTAAACAAGTCTGAGGTAGGTATCTACAAATTTAAGAATAAATACTGTGTACACTTTTAAAGTGACGCGAGTATCTATATGTAGGATATATCTTGCATAGGTTTTCTATGTGAGCAAACATACATACGGCTCTCCTGGTGATAATAGACGAACATGGCGTATAGACACTGTAGATGTTACAATCTTGTCGCTATAGCTTTTATGTAAGGCCTATTGTAAAAGTCTTACCCTTCGAATCGGGATATGAGAGTTGCCCTGCTCTACCAACGGAGGTATTAATAATTACATAACTATAATATATATTTAAACCTGGTTATACTCGCTCCGTACGAGCTGCCTGGCCGGGAGGCAGGTGGTCTAATCTACTTGACGAATCCTGACCAACACTCAGAACCTAGGCCTCTGCATTATTGCAATATGAATGTTAGTCAACCTGAATTCAAAATATGTATGTGACGTCAACAAAAGCTACTTTAATTTGCGTTTAAAATCTGTATAGTTATCTGTTTGAAATTAATCTAGCTTAAACAATACCTTTTTTTATGATATTGGAAGGCAAACAAGCACACGGATTTCCTGATGGAAAGAAATTCACTAGTCTAGAGGCACCAAAGGTAGTAATGGTGCGTTGCCAACCTGAGGCCGGGATGTTAGGCCTCGAGCAAAGGTAAGTTTACCGGCTACCTTACCCTCCAAACCGGAATAAGTCATGACGTTATGGCGGCAGAAATAGGCAAGGCGGTAGTACCAATCCGGGTGAGTCGCCGCGAAACTCTACCACCTAGTCAGATGTCACGGTGTTAGTGACGGTAAGCCTATGCTCGCCTTTTACCAGCTGCCTAGCACAGAAAGTCAGATGGTCTATTTTGCAAAGGAGCTCGGACCAACACGGGGGAAAGTAAGTATATTTTGCAAGCTTAATACGTATCATATCCTACAATAAATAATGCGGGTCGGTATTTAACTTGGCCGCAAAGGTTTTAAATATTATACCAAAAAATGGACAGTACTAGAGAGTCAACTACCTGTTGCAAGTAAACAAACCCTGAATATAAAATTTGTTGGCGCCTAAACCCCGTCTATAGTAAGACTTGGTCAGTATGAATGCATTCTAAATTTGTAAAGTGAATAAAATGGGTTCATTTTACCCGGACCCTGGGGTAAAAAATATTGCAGTATGAATGTACGTCAATTGCAAAGTTAACGAGGCATCATACAGAGGACATCCCGCTGCGTCCCCATTGTCCCCACATCTGTCGCGTAGAGCAACATCAATTAATATTGTTTGTTCGTCTGTTGTGCGTGACGGAAGGGAATGAAGGCAAATTAGCTGAACGATTTAGTGTATAACGCACTCTTTTTATATTGTATATTAAGACGAACAATTAAATTAATTTTCTGACAGCAAAAAGTAGCTTCTAGACGCCAAAAATGTTAATGGTGTGTTGTCAATCTGAGACTGGATTCGATTGTTGTCTGAAACTGAGTTACGATTCCCGACACATAGATGGGTGTTTATATTATTAATTTTGGTATCTATTTAAGTATTTCTATATATTTAAATCGTTGCCTAATACCCGTAACATAAGCATAATATAATTTGCTTACTTTGGGGTTAGATTCATTTTGTGTAGCTTGTCCAGGAATATTTATTTATTTAGGCTACAAGAAAAACTTTGTTTGGTTTTCTAGACAAATGCATCATGAAATTTCCATTTTAAATAAAAGTTACAATAAAATAAATACGTGTAAGTACCTAAATCTAGTTTTACATAGCACCAGTGTCTTCTGTTAAAATATCTACCAGAACATTCATTTTTAGTTTTTTTCACTTCGTTAAAGTAAAAAAAAAACTAAACATTTGAAAGAAGGATGTTTTCCATTTATTTATTTAACGGTATCTATTGACATAATTTGAAATATTTTAAATGTAATCTTTATTAAAATATTAATAAGTTTGGAGCAGGCAAATGCAGCGATTTCGAATCACCAAAAAAGCCGTCTGCATTCTTGTTCTACGTACAAATATTGTTTTATTTTTTATTTTTATGGCATTGGAAGGCAAACAAGTAGACGGATTTCCTGGTGGTAAAAAATCACGACGCCTAGAAACACCAAAGGTGGTAATGGTACGTTGCCAACCTGACGCCGGGATGTTAGGCAGCGAGCTAGGTAAGTTTACCGGCTACGTTATCCTCTCAACTGGAAAACGTCAACGGCAAGCACTAACGTCTTGACGTCAGGAATAGGTGATACGATAGTACAAATCCGGGCGAGTCGCTACAGAAATCGTCCGAATGTCACGGTACTAGTGACGGTAAACCTATGCTCGCCTTTTACGAAGTGCTTGACGGGAAGGCACATGGATTTTTCTGCAAAGGAGCCAGGACCAACGCCGTGAAAAATCTTGTTGTATGTATTTCAGAATCAGGGTGTTTACATAATTTTAACTTTTTAACTGTTACCTTTTTACTCATAAACTACTTAAAAAGCTATAACCGATAACTATAAATAAAAGTACTATAAAATCGAGTGGATACTTAAATGTATTTTACCGACTATCTAGATGAAGAAAGTGCATAATAAACATTTTACGATACAGAGATGAGACCACAAATGTAAGCAAACGGTGTTTAAATTAAAATACTGATTATAATATACAGCTTTGTTATTGTTTACGGATATCAGGCCACCAACTGAGCATCTCCCCCGCGATGGTCTGGCTCAGCATCTCAGTATTTTGTTATTATTTTTAAACACCCCAAAGCAACACATGTGCCACCTGACTTCAGTGAACTTTCCCACGCTGTGTACATCTAAACGGTTAAGACAAAAACGTGAACGTTTACGTTCAACCCCTACAGAGGATTTTGGACCTGAAAACGAAGCCAGACGTTCCTTTTTCCTCTAAATTAAACGATAAGCTTTCGGGAGCAAATGTCACGGGTGCATAGAGGCTTCAACTTTTTTGTTTACTTAAATGAGTTGGTGATTGTTTTTTAATTTATTTCGTTCGACGACGTCATGTGGTTTCAATCACTGGTAGTCAAGGCTTTTAGTTTTTTTTCTTTGAAACGTATCAGTGAAGATTCGTTCACTAATTGGAATTTAGGTTCAAGGCTAATGTGATTTTAGATAAAAATAAAAACTTTTGTATGATATTAGCAGGCAAACAAGCAGGCAGATTTTTTGATGGTAAGAAATTCATACCGCCTAGAGACACCAAAGGTGTTAATGGTGCATTGCCAACCTGAGGCCGGTATATTAGGCCCCGAGCAAAAGTAAGTTTACCGGTCACCTTATCCTCTGATTCGGAACACAGTAAGCGCTGATGTTATGGCAGCAGGAATAGGTAAGACGGTGGTACAAATCCGAGCGCGTAGTTGAAGAACTCTAGCACCTAGTTAGATGTCACGGTACTAGTGACGATGCGTTTATGTTTGCCTTTTACGAGCAGCCTGGCAAGAAGATAGATGGCCTATTTCGCAAAGGAGTCCGGACAATACGGGAAAAGTACTTAACATTATAAAGTAATAGTAATAATAGCTTATATCTGTATTATTTTTACCCCAAAATATGCGAAGTGGCGTAGGGATGAGACGATTCATCGCCTGCTAATGGAACATTCAAACAATTTCTATACTAGGTACTCTACTAGTGCAACCAGCTAGACTTTATGCTTCTTATGCGATACCTAGCCTAGTATGATACCAACGACTGTCCTTTTTCTGTTACCATGACATCAGTACTGGCTGATATATCATATTCTGGTACCTATTTGGTAGTAGTAGATAGTCTAGCCTTAGTAATCAAAATCAATCAAAACAAAGTCATTCAGTAAATAAGTAAACAATAAACTATTTTATCGGATTAGTTAAATTTATTTGTAACTAAATGTTACTAATCCGTTAGTAATGTGTTCATAAGTTATATACGATTCCAATTTTAAATTCGCATAATACTCGTATCAAGATTCAAGAGTAACCCTACAGTTGGCACTCCAAAGTGAGAGTTTCGACATACGGCCAATATTAATAATCAATCCTAAACCAAAACTTGTTGTCCAAGATTGATATTTTGATCCATTTTTATGTTATCGCTTGCCAATAACATATCTGTGGACAGGATAAATATGGCAATTAGGTATGGGATAGGCCGGCGGATACGCAGCTATTTAGATTGCTTGAAATCCATTAGATTGAGATACATTATTAACATTGGCCGTTATTGAATGTGGTCTTACCTCGTCTGTGGTTCGACAGTGGATAAGTAAAAAAAATAAGTTAGCAAGTTTCTGAAATTGGTTGAAATCGGTTTTGCTGTACACGGAATATGAAATTTAGAACGCCATAGGTTATAAAAAAAACAATACTAATATACAAAAGCGTCTTTACGCGCATATCCCTGAAGAGGTAGGCAGGGGCACAACTAAGGCACCCACGACTAGCCAAAGACACTAAGTCCCACAATGTGATAGGTGGCAAGCATATCGCCAATCGGGCATATTTCCAATCCCGAGCAACATTTTTTTTTATTAAGTTGTTTTTTTTTCTTTTTGTTGCCCGTCCCGGGATTCGAACCCGGAACCTCACGCACTCAAGTCCAACAACTGAACGACAGAACTGGATCACTGTTTACGACATTGAACAATGTGAACCATTTTTATTTAAAACCAATCCACACTAAACAAACGCCAGTTATACAAGCTTTTACTCATAAATTAGTGTCATCGTGATCTACGGTGCAGGTAATGGCGCATGAAAAGATGATAAATTAGGCTTCATAAAAATCTTTATAGTGTAAATTTTTGGAATGCCTCAGCAAAAAATTAAATCCCAGAAGTCGGACACCGCCCAGCTCCTGTCCGATATACGAGCCCGTGGGATGAAAGTGATAATGGATAAGAATTCGCAACGTGGGTGTTCGGCAACGCATTATTTTTTATCCGTGCACGCACTGAATCTTTACGTGTTCATTGGTGCATTATAGTTTATACCTTGTGAATGAACAATACATATTTTGTAAACATGGTCAATACTACGATGTAATAAATAGACAAACTATACGCTCGTCCAAGTGTTATGAAGACAGCACAGGATTCTAACGAATTTAATATTTCAGTTAAGGTATTGGTATCACCACCGCCCACGGATACGCTACATAGATAGATAAACTGGCTAATAGAAATATAGATTGGCGGATATATACAGCCACCGATTAAAATGTATAGTTTAATTGCGAGTCCTTAAAGATAAAGTAAAACCATAAGTATAGATGTTTTGAAATCTATTAGTTTAAACGGTATATTAAAATTTATTATTTGAATTAACACTAAAAGTGACAATAAAACATCGGAATAATTTAGCGATAATTATAACATTTAAGATGTTAAGCCTTTTTCCCTAGTTTCAGGTTACGTGACGAGAATTTAGAAGTTTTTACCCATTCCAATGAAAGTACGCAAGACCGCTAAAGAAGTATTCACTTTAACAGTGCACTTTTTGCAATTATTTAGTTAAAATATGTTAATTGGAGTAAGCTAACAGGTGGGTCTTAGGATGAACTTGGACAAGACGAAAGTCATGTTCATGTTGCACCTATACCAGTTCACATTGGGAACTCAATTCTTGAAGTTGTAGATCAGTATGTGTACCTAGGTCAAACTGTTAGGTAAATCCAACTTCAAGAAAGAGGTCGATCGCCGAATCCAACTCGGATGAGCAGCGTTCGGGAAGTTAAAGGGGATCTTCTTGTCCGAATTACCGCAGAGCTTAAAGTCGAAAGTCTTCGACCAGTGTGTGTTACCGGTGATGACATATGGAACTGAGACTTGGCCGTTAAATGTGGGCCTCTTAAATAAGCTCAGAGTCGCTCAGCGTGCTACGGAGAGAGCTATGCTCGGTGTTTCTCTGCGAGATATGATCCGTAATTCGGTGATCCGCAAGAAAACGAGAGTAACCGACATAGTACAGAAAGTCAGCAAGCTGAAGTGGCAATGGGCAGGCCACATTGCTCGCAGAACCGACAACCGCTGGGGAAGAAAGGTTCTCGAGTGGCGGCCCCGCACCGGAGGACGTAGTGTTGGACGACCTCCCACCCTGTGGACTGATGATCTGGTCAAAGTCGCGGGGAGTCGCTTGTTACAAGCGGCTGGTGATCGTGACTTGTGGCGCTCTTTGGGGGAAGCCTATGTCCAGCAGTGGACGTCTTCCGGCTGATGATGATGATGATGATGATGATGGAGTAAGCTGCTGCCTATGTGCAAAGCAAACATTACTTTATTAGATTTATGACTAAAACTTGTTATTAAACACTAAATGACTTCATTAAATTAAGAAAAAATAAAATATGATACGGTAACAAAAGAACCATTTAATATACTTGAGAGTATGATTCTATACCGCGGATGTAGAGAGGAGAGTGAGTCCAGGGAGTAGTGTGAATGGAGCGTTGGGTAAGATATTCCAAAGCGAGGTCTTGGGTCAAAAAGCTAGACTCGCTTTGCATAATTCTGTGTTTATTGTATGGAAGCGAAAGTTGGTTACTATGTCAGAAAAAACATGAAAGTAGGATAAAAGCTGTCGAAATGAGAGCACTACGGAAAATCTGTGGTGTAACGCTCGCTGACCACATTCGTAATAGTGAGATCCGAGAAAGAGTGGGATTAAAAGAAAGTGTTGGTGTTAAAATACGAAAGGGCTGACATTTCACGATCAGATCAATCGGAATTTATCTGAGGGTGGTATCAAGAGTCTCTGAAACCGGCGTGTTTGTATGAAAAGGGTAATGAATGTGAAGGAAGCAAGACACGTTTGTCAGGATCGTGAGGTCTGGCACTCGATACTCTCTGCCTACCCCGTAAGGGACTTGGCGTGAAGATATGTATGTATGTATGTCTATAGTATGATTCTATTTACGGATTGAAATAAGTCATAATCTTACTGAAATAAAAGGAAAAAATTTTTACTTTGTTAAAGCCAACCGTACTATCTTTATAATCTTATACGTACATTTTATTTTGAAAAGAATAGCCGAGTTTGTTGAAATAAGCGGATTTTTTTCGTGCTATTGGAAGGCAAAAACCCAGATGGATTTCCTAATGGTAACAAACACACGTTTCTAATGATAACGTTACATTTGTATGTATTAGACGTCATTGGTGTTATTAGGGTTTCGTACCCAAAGGGTAATAATTGAAACCCTAATACTAAGCCTCCGCTGTCTGTCTGTCTGTCTGTCTATCTGTCTTCAGGCTATATCTAATAAACCGTGATAGCTAGAAAGCTGAAATCTTTATAAATGATGTATTTCCGTTGCCGCAATAACAACAAATACTAAAAATTAAAAAATATGTTTGAAGGGGATCCCCATACAATAAACGTGCTTTTTCGTATTTTTTGCTCAATGTTAAAGTCTGTAACAGGTAGAGGCTTCAAATTTTTACAGAATATTTACTTGTATTTTACCTTAAAAACAAATAATTGAATATAATAAAGTAAATATTAAAAACTCCCATATTACAATCGTAATTGTTAAGCAACTTTTTCTCGATCTTAATAAACAGGTAGAAACTAGAATATTTGAAAAGCATGAATAAACTCTCATGGATTTATATAACAACTAAAACAGAAAAAAAATTAGTATACCTACAACAAACGTGATATTCTATTATAGATTATAGTACGGAACCCTTCGTGCATGAATCCGATTCGCAATTGGCCGATGTTATTAACGTCTAATGTGTTGCTAACCTCGCGGTTTTTAGAACTTTACCTGATAGTATTACTGATGCATTTCCAAATTGAAGCTAGGGTATCAAGTCTCCTACTCAAATATGAAAAAGATTAATTACGTCTATTTTCCGTAAATATTAAAATATGTTTGTTGTCTAAATGTATAGAAATATAATGCACATGTTTTTAACAGTCTCAAAAAAGGAGGTTCGACTCGGTTCGACCTCAATTCGATTGTACCTTTTTTAATATTTTTTGTACCCGATTATTCGGCCAATAACTAATTGATTTTTATTGTTCTTTTTTAGAAAGATGGGACATAATTCCGAGGTGGTGGTTAATTTTATAATGATTTCACTAGCGGTTTTTGAGTTATACTTAATATTACATTGTAAAATTAATGTATTTAGGTATGTTTGCGACCTCATTGTTGATGACATTTCGGAATTATTTGCTATTTTTGGAAAAACGAAACGTCAAATCATGACGTGCACATAATGAAACAGTTGTAACCGGTTTTTATTAAATATTAAACCTCCATATCTGGCCCAAAGTCCAGGACGAGATGATCCCAATATTACTTACCAATGTTTAATATCATTAAATTTTTACTGAATTGCAAATACCTACTTAGTATTGTTTGCTAAGAGTTGATCCCAGTTCTACTTAGATACCAATATTTAATATCATTCTTTTTTTACTAAATTGCAATACCTACTTAGTATTGTTTGCTAAATGTTAAAGTTACTTTACAAAATTCTAAAGTTACTAAGTAACTTTTTGGTTATGCCTCTGCCTACCTCTTTTGGGATATGGACGTGAGGAAACGTTATTTTACTTTAAAGGTCTTTAAAAATACTATGATTTCCAAGGTACGATATGTACATAAAATGAACTACCAAAATAATAAATAATCAATTAAGTTGGTTATAAAATATATAACAGGTCATGCTACCTAATATATATTTAAGTGAAACCGGAATTAACTTACATGACCACCAATGAACCTGACTCACATGTGTTTGTATATTATACAATCGCATCTAGGTTACTATTACAACGTTACGTAAATATTACGTATGTATAATTACGCTTAACATTTGTGTGAGCAATATTTCAAATTAAAACTCAAATTTTTTAAACTGGGCATGGTCAAGTACGAGTATAAGGATGAATGTAGTTTTTTTTTTCATCTATATGCAGAGGTGGATTAAATGTAGAGAGCACCCTAGGCAAACACCTCATTGGCGCCCCTCTATTAGTGATAACTAGGTAGACCAGAACACGTGTAGGTTAGTAGTAGTAGGTACTTAGGCATAAATGAAATATTTGATGAAAGTGAAAAAAGCATAAAGGACAGAAGGAACATAGACATCCATGATGTCCCTGTGGAATGAGATCTGACTGTGTATGTGTTTTGAAATAAATATTTATTAGGTATGTTATTGTTTTTTTTTTTTGTTCAAAAACTTCCGCGCCACTAGGCACATGCCTACTTTGCCTTAGGAATAATACGCCTCTGTCTATATGTATAAAAATCAAAGCCACTTTTCGTTGTAATTTTATAACTCAAGAATGGGCTCACATGTATAACCAAATATTTAGGCTTTGTTCGGACTATTAAAGTAGATGGTTTATGTGAAGTTTGCATAAAATTGGTCGAGCGGTTCTCATTTATCACACTTGTTAAAGGGTATTTTTCAGTGAAACTGAAACTTTTTTGAGATGGGGATTGTGCTGTCATGTTGAAACTTTTTTCAGTTGTTTTTTTTTCTTTTTTGTTTTGTTGTGTTATGTCATTCATGCGGTCATATACCAACGTAGCGAAGCATTTTTAAATTTCGTGTACATATTGAGTAAAATAAATCAAATTTGTTGGTATTCTTTATAACTTCGTACGGATAAAGTGGTATTAAGGAAGAAACTAGCTGCAAATATACCACGCTTTACCTAAGACCCTGATATGACCGACTATGAAGTCTTATCACTATTTTGAAAATTCATTTGGCCCGTAATGAAATCCGGTGATTATTTAATACATACTATTTAAACTGGACTAGTGGCGAATGCTAATTAACGGCAATGCCGACAATTAAAAGAAAAATATCAATTTTAATAATTTATTCATGTAGATGAAATCAGTCTAATGAAATTATTAGAAACAAAAAGAAAATTTTGTAGAAAATAATGGCGGATATTGCTATCTCACTCGCTCCTTCCTTGCGGTTTCTCTTTTCCCTAACTTCAAGTTATTTGGTGGGAAAGTTTGATTGTTAATGTGTTTTGGTTAAAACAACTGTGATTTTTTATAATTCTAAATTTTCGAACTTTTTATACTTGTATTTACTTAATAACATCCACTAAATTTGTAATTTTAAAATTCCACCAAAATGGTTTATCACGTACTAAATTTGTAGAAATCAAAAAGACGAATAAACCAAGAAAAAATGAAGTTTATGGTAAAATTTACATTGGTAAAGTCGTGGTAAGAACTATATTACAATGGAAAACAGGCCACATATAATGAATTTCCTCATTTCTTGTTATCCGTTTTCAGTTTCAGTACTGTATTTCTATTATCGATAATAATACCGTTTTGTTTGTGTTTTTTTAAAAAAGGTATCTTCACGCCCATATCCTCGAAGAGGTAGGCAGAGGCACAACCAGGGTACCTGCGACTAACCGAATATACTATGTACCACTATGTGATAGGTGCAAGCCTATAAGCCAACCGGGCACGTATCCTATCCCGAGCAACATTTTTTTTTATTAGAAAATTGGGAAAACCCGATTTTCTTTTGTTGCCCGACCCGGGATTCGAACCCAGGACCTCATGCAGTCAAGTCCAACAACTGAACCACAGAACTGGACCACAGAGATGTTTTTTTAAATAGTGAAATTAGTCAATTTTGGTACATTTTGTACAACTTTGAATGTGCGCAATTTAAAAAATCGTGAAGAAATTGGTGTATCGTGAATTTTCTCGTTTCCGACAAAACTCAAATTAGGTTATGTAAAGAGGCCACCGCTTTACTCAAGATATGATATGACTTTCTTTGACTTTTGAGCAAGTTTAAATAATAAATCGGGTAACTTGATGCAAATTTCAACTTGACTAATGGCAAAAACTAACGAAAGAAAAAAGAAATGTAACTTTAAAATGTAGCGATTACATTATCTGTGGATAATAGTATTTAAGTACTGTACTATGGTTTAACTGAGTTTACACAAATTGGGGAATTGATTTAACTTAAAATCAAAGCTATCTTTTAACATATTGCTAAAGGTCCTTTTAACATACTGTTATTTTTTTGTAACTGGAAGATATTTATTCCACCACTTTTATATTAACACCTAGGTACAATAAAGTTTACATCTGTAGGTATTCCTATAAATTATAGCAGGTTTTATTTTACAAATTCCAAATGTGATATTTTAACTGACATGATTTCATAACAGTTTATCAGGAAATACATAATGTCCTATTAATATAACCTTAATTAATTAACAAGTTAAAAGCCGATATTTTCGATTGAAGTTGGAATGGAAGTTGAAGGCTTTATTTTACTTTAATTTACTGATATATCATTTTTATAACTGTAATGCAACGCATAAGTAACAATGCCCGGTGAAGTTGTAAAAACCTCGCGGTAAGCAACAAAATAGTCATTAAAAAAAGCGTAAAAAAATTCGAAGACAGAAAATGAAGAAAAAAAGTAGTAAAAAAAAAGTAAAAAGTATCTTCACGCCCATATCCCCGAAGAAGTAGGCAGAGGCACCACCAGGGCACCCACGACAAGCCGAAGATACTAAGTCCCATAATGTGATAGGTGGCAAGCCTATCGTCAACCGGGCACGTTTCCAATCCCGACCAAAATTTTTTTTATTAGAAAATTGGAAAAATCCTATTTTCTTTTTGTTGGCCGACCCGGTAGGTTAGGTGGTAGAATTTCGCAGCGACTCACCCGGATTGGTACCACCGCTTTACCTATTCATGCCGCCATAACGTAATGACGTGTTCCGGTTCGGAGGGTAAGGTAGCCGGTAAACTTACTTTTGCTCAAGGCCTAACATCCCGGCCTCAGGTTGGCAACGCACCATTACCACCTTTGGTGTCTCTAGGCGACGGGAATTTCTTACCATCAGGAAATCCGTCTGCTTGTTTAATTTCCAATATCATAAAAAAAGTTAAGTCGATATACTCATCATCACATTGTAATATAGACTGTAATACCAAGTTGAGCCTTGGAGTACTTTACCCCGAGTTTATTAATAAGACGGTTAAGGTGGAATTAGTGCGCTGCCAACTCGAAGCTAGGATGGTAAATTGGTCCCTAGCATAGCCGTATCTAAAACATATAATAAGACGTAACACGGACATCATAATTTCTCTAAACAATATCTGGCGGTGGTCCCGGTGTTTTGTGTCCGTCGTCACATCCAATTGATTTACGGTGTGTGTGTTATGTGATTTGTTTGTTGTAATTTCAGATTAATGGTTGAAGTTGTACGATTTGTCTTCATCGTGGCAAGGTTTCTGAATGATACACGTCCCGTAAGGTTCTCTGCTAACCTATATAAAAATCAATTGCTGTTCGTGATGCAATTCATTTAGAAACACTTGTACTTTCCACAATATATTTTATTATTTTTTAACTCTATAAGAGTTGTTATATAGCCCTGATGATGCTTGTATAGCGAAACCGGTTGGCTAAATCATAAAAATAAAAAATAATAAAATATATTGTGGAAAGTACAAGTGTTTCTAAATAAATTGCATAAAGAATGGAATTCCACCAAGCACCGTCGATAAGAAGTATAGAATCTAATTGCTGTTCCTTTGTCTCGCTAAAACTCGAGAACGGCTGAACCGATTTCGCTAATTTTTGATTTGAAATATTTGTTCAAGTCCAGGGAAGGTTTAAAAGATAAGTAAAGGAAAAAAAATTGCGAGAAAACTAAGAAAAACAACATTTTACTTTTTCCCATACAAACTGAACGGGTGGAACGAAGTTCACCGGGACAGCTAGTAATCTATAATTCTTGTGTTCGTGTGTTTGTCACTGAACTCCTTCTAGATGACTGGAACGATGATGATGAAACTTTTCTTTGTGTGTTCAAGGAAATTCGAGAATGTTTAGATTCACAATTTGGTCTCCTGGAAAATGTTTTTTTTAATTATTTTTTTATAATAAGTAGTTGTGGATTTAGGAATGTTTCACAGCGATACGAAGTTTGCTGGGTCAGCTAGTAGGTATAATCTATAATTGGCAATTGCCCTATTTGTAGTCCGCGACTTACGATAGTAGGTCTGTTAAGGTGCCCAAAGCTTATCTCAACTGAAATCTATATACCATATTGCTTAACAAACTCATGTATTTTGTGTACGGTCCTTTAATTTACTGCTTATTTATTTGTCGTGCTTTTGTCACTGTGCCTTATTTATGTCTCATTCATAAATCATTGTATGTACTACTGATATATAACTACTACTGATATATTTTTAGGTGCTCGGGAGAATAATAGGAATTTGTTTATTATTTCGTATTTTATATGTTCGATAAACACAAAACTAGGTTAAATATCTCTTAGCAATATGCACTTAATCAATTGAAAATACCATAAACGAGTCGCAGAATATCAGTAACCATCGGTATCTTTTAATTTCTAGAATTCATAGTAATATTAATGATTACAATTACCAAATAATAATTGTTATTAATAACTTTTAGCAAGCCAAAGCGATCAAGTGCGAGTCGCACTGGCCCGTATAGGGTTCAGTAGCAGCAATCACCATAATACAAATAATCTTTCTGTTTATTAATTTTTTCAACACTATGTGATTGCAGTTTAGGTCACTTCTGCAATTTGGAGAGAATTTGTCATAATGTCGATAACATTATATTAAAATGTTTATACTAAACGGTTGCACTATTCTAAAGTATCTAAACTACACAGCGCACTCTCTTAAGGCCCCATACTTAGTCAGCCAGACGAGTCAATCGCCGCACTCCCCCGTTCCATGATTACTATAAAATATTGCGCTCTAAAGTAAATTTCTTAAGCGACATATCACTATTTTAGACACTATAAAAGTAATTTGAAAAAAATTATAAAAACTGAAACGATTATCTTTTAGGTATAGTACTTATCTATGTTTATGTTAATTAATCTGGTGTCGATATTTTCATAATTGAAGTAGACAGTAGGGTTTTGCTTTCAAAAAAGGGTTAACTTTTTGATTTTTTTCTATCGAGCAAAGTGGAATGAATCGTGTTTTGGAAACACTAGTCTTATAAAGCATATTCATGTCAATTTTGTGTATTTTAGTCACCAAGATCCACGATTGCTTTGTATGAAAAAAACATTACATTGCTGACGTATTTTAGCATACATGGACTCTTAGCAGTTAAAACAATGTTTTTTGGTGTTACAGTACTTATTGAAAAACTGCTAACTAGATCTGTCTCAAACACATTTTCGGGGGAAGCTTACGTGGTGATTCACATCATTTATGGTTTTTAGTTTTATAGTTCTCTTATTTTAAAAGTTACAAGGGGGGGGACATTCTGCCACTTTGGAAGTGCTTCTTGCGCAAACTGTTATTCAGTTTAGAAAATAACGATGGTAGAAACCTCATTATAATTTTGTAAGACCATAAATAAGTGTGGAGCTTATGGATTTGATTAGAAAAATTGAGTTTTAGTTCTAAGTATGGAGAACCTCCAAAATTTATTGTTATTTTTCAATATTTGTGTAGTTATTAAATAAATCTTAACATGGTTTACAGAATACCAAGAACGTGCCAAGTTTCAAGAGTATTTTTCCAATAGTAAAAAAGTAGCTGTGACATACGGAGGGACAGACAGACAGACATGACAAATATATAAGACGTGCGTTTTTTGGTCTTTGGCTACAGAGCTAAAAATGGGTGAACCTGGTAGTAGGATTTCAAAATAGGATCTACACTTTGTAATACAAATACACATGTATGTACCTACATTGTCATAATCACAACCTTTCCGGTTTTGATGTAGTCGATTAAAAAATAAATCTGCAGGCCAAATTGCGAAACATAAATTAGATACTTACTGGTAAATCAGCAGCGTAAAAAATGTTACTACCGACTATTTTTTTATGTAAACGATGGGGACTGGAGATTTTTGTGCCTAGTTAGTTTTACATGAATGATTTAGAATTGATTATTTTTTTGAGCGACGGACGTTTGGCAGCAATCTATTTTGTGACCTTGATTTTGATCGATAGTTCTTGGTTCCGGAAAAGTTGAAAGGCTTCGTTTGTTGCTATTAGGCGGTAGACCAGATACTGAAAGGGACAAAGTATGGCAAGACAATCACTCCGCCTATGGGAAACAAACCATAACCGTACCGTACCTACTCGGGATCTTACCTCAAAACAAGCAAATGGAATTCTTTTCGTTTTTTTTATGTCAGAGGTCAACGAACAACTACGCGTCACTTCATATGGTAAGAGGCAAAGTTGACTGTAGGCGGGATATATCGCCTATGGTGCAAGCCTACCGGCTACCGGCTCTCCGGACCAATACATGATAGCCATTATGACGGCAGGAACAGGTAAGACGATCGACCCCCGGGCAAGTCGTTGCATAGTATTATATCACCAGTAATCTTGTTGGTTATAGTCTATAGCACATGTAATATGTACTCGCCTCTTAAGAGCTGCCTGCCAGGAAGGCAGATGGCCTATTCTACTCAGTAGACCTGGACCAGACCCGAACCCAGTGTTATTTTCGATACTAATACACAGAAATAAATAAATGCTTTGTGGAAAAGGAAAGATTAAGTTATCTATATATAATATAAGAATGAATTACTAAATGTGTTGGTAAGCGCATAACTTTTGAACGACTCTACCGATTTTATTCTTTTTAATATTTAATAATATTTGTAAGGCTTATTCTTTTTATGTTGTGTTATAACTATTATAACTGTAAGAAGAAGGTTCTTATGAAGAGAAAACCTGGGAATATTGCACAGAAAATGGGAAAAAACGATATTTTATTTTTCCCAATACAAAATAAACGGGTGGAATAAAGTTCACCAGGACAGCTCGTAAGTTATAAATCTTCATACATAATAATGTTAGGTTACTTATGAGAATGCCAGATGAAAAGAGATTACCACAATATAAGCACACTACTGACACCGATGATGTTATTAGTGTGTTGCCTTGATTCCATGGCACACTGAGACCTTAATTTACTGTAGTTTAACTTGTTAATGAGTCGCCTTCATTTTATTTTTCTAAATATAGATTAGGAAGTAAAATATAAAATAATAACACGGAACTGCCTATTTGTAACATCAACCGAGTCTAGGTCAAGTTCGACAACTATAGTAATTAACATTAGAAAACCTTGTGTAAGACACCATGAAAAACATAAATTACTTTACATAACATATTTTTATGAATAAACCTCTTACTTGCATAATAAGGTTAACAACTATCTTGGTTATTTATATTATGATCTGTTGACTGAACTTAAATGGTGGAAACGATTTTTTTAGAAATACTTGCTTTACCAATTTTTTTTATCATAACTTCAAAATTGTAAAAGGTACGTTATTAAACGTGTCTGAAATATGAAACTTAGCACAATTGAGTTCTAAAAAATTAACATTTTAAACAAAAGGTGTATATAAAAACTACGAAAAGCCCATAATAGGACATTTTTTATAATACAGCAAAGAAAACAAATTTCTGGTTAGACGACAGACTTATAAATTAAGCTTAATAAGTTGGTTACAGGACAGCGACACACCTATTACATCTTATGTGACATCGCCCGCTTTTTGTAACATAAAAATGAATTCACCGTAAGGCTAAAAAATGGGTCCTTATAAGGGTGAAACTCGCTCCATCCCAATATTTAATGATAAAAAATTAGTAATTAAAAAATAACAGGTTCAGGATTTCTTCAACTAACCCATTTTTGATTAATATTCTGATATAGGTACTTATAGTCGCCTCTGTGGTCTAGCGGTGACGCGTCGGACTTCGTGAGGTCCCGGGTTTATTCCCCGGGTCGGGAACTCAAAAAAATAGAAAATATATATTTTCAATTTTCCAATAAAAATACTGTTACCCGGGATTTAATACGTCCCCGGTTGGCGATAGGCTTGCCACCTATCACATTGCGGGACTTAGTATCCTTGCCTAGTCGTGGGTGCACTGGTTGTGTCTCTGCCTACATCTTTGGGGATATAAGCGTGAATATACTAGTTACCTACTTATTTTATTATTCAATAATTTCATTATTAGACCGTTGACGATCAACTTAGTTTCAGATATTCTACTAATAACGATATATTATAGTAACGATAAGAATAACGAAAAGAATAAATATTAGAATGCCATAAAAGCCGGTATACACATAACGTACTTTATGACGTCTCATGACTTCCTACTCTCGTTTGTTATTTTCGAAAACTAAATAATACCAGTTTAAAGATGGTATTAAAGTACATGATATGGTAGGTAATTCTATATTTTATGACCATATTAAAATGATTTCTCAGCGATACATCATACTCACGGAAATGTTTTTATCTTCCGTTGTATTATATAGGTACGTGTGATTTGATATCATCGAGCATTTTGGGTACGGCAACGACCTCCACATTCGTGTATATGCTAAGTTAATCTTTCAACTGCATTTTTTGACATGAGTGCTTTTTTTGATTTTCCTTTTCTTTGTTAGGAATATTTCTTTAAACTTTTCCCTGAGGAAAACTCTTAGGACAAAGTTACGAATTACCCGTATAGCCCTCTTTTGCACGACAAACATTGTGTTTACCTAGGCCAAGAGAAGAAAGTCATCAGACATGATGCTTTAAAATAACTATATTAAACTCTTCTATCGGTGTCGACAACACTTGCTCTCTTAGGTGGATGTAAAATGTTATATTAAGGCAAGGCATGGCAGTGGTTAGATCGACCAATTTGGATAAACTTTTGTTGTTTTAAGTTTTTTCTGAGAGTCGATAGTTACAGTACTGCTATTTAAATTATGCGTTTCGGCTTCACACTTTTTGCACTTTATACTTTTATTTTTAAATTGGCTGACCTAATCTAAATTTAAGCGAAATGATTAATTATGTGTAATAACAACTCTATATTGATATTTTTAAAATACATTCGGATTTCCGAAGCTTGATAAGCGCATAATTTAAATAGTACTACTGTACTCTATGAATTATGATTTATCTACTAGTGAACTTTTGAATTTTTTAACCAAAAAAAAATATTTTTAGATAATTTTATGCTAATTTATTATAACGAAATGGAACGTGTAAGGTATTCCGCAACTAATACAAATGTCTATTTATCATACCTCTACCTACTTCCTCTAGTCGAATGACTAGAGGAAGTATGTCAACCGATCTTTGAACACGCTAATGTTATTTCGTTTGAAAAGTAAGTATACCTAAGTCTATTTACTTTAGACAGTCCCATGCAGTTCAAGTAGTATAATCAAATTCGCGTGTTTTCGTGATTAGCGCCTATTTCAATGGTATTTTAAGGTACCTACGTTGTCCCTGTTTTAACGATTTCTAGCATATCTATAATTGTTAAGTTAGAACTTTACTTGCTATCCTCAGACCGATGTCGTATAGTATATATGATATGTTTCTTAAAATATAATCGCCTCTAGGATCTAGCTACTACTAGTGTGGACTTGGCATAAAGTCCAGAGTTCGACCCCCGGATCGGGCAACAAAGAGAAAATGAAGTTTTTTTTTTATTTTCTAATAAAAACATCGTTGCCCTGGATAGGATAATGTGACCGGCTTGGAACAGACTCACTTATTACATTGTGGGACTTAGTGTCTTTGGCTAGTCATGGGTGTTCTGGTTGTGCCTTTGCCAGTCTTCGCGGATACGGACGTGAAGAATCTTTTATCTATATTTGTACTTATAATAATTATGTAGAAGAGTGAATTCTTTACATTACATATATTTTAAAAAAGAAAGGTCCAGTCAGAGATACCTTCACGCCAAGTCTCTTTTCATGGTAGGCAGAGAGTATCGAGCGTAAAATGAACGAAATTCGTCGAGTCGGTTAGTTCTCAATAAACCATGTCTCTATTACATCAGATTACAATAATACAACCAATAATAGTTATGTAAGTCAAAGTAGTGTAAGGCGTAAGCGTAATACCAGAGAAAGCATGTTGGCCTTGGCAGTGAAGCGCGTGCAGCCGGCCGAGACGAAACGCCGTCAACCGGCAAGCTCTTACTACAATAATATTGTACTCCTTTACTGACACTTACTGACATCTATATTATACTGAATCACACTTTTCTTTTATCAACTAATTAGTCTCAGAAGTTCCCAAAATAGATATTTGGCCGCCTGGTTGGTCGAGGGGTTAGTGCAAAAGTTCCTACTTAGTTAATGTACCTAGAGCCCATTTTGAAAAGCTTTTCCATCTCAAAAACCTCAATAGTAACACATTTATCTCGTCTGGAATTTGATCAAACTAATTTTTTTTGGACCCTCTAGACTTATAGCACCCACGAAGGGGCGTTATTCCACTTAGGAAAAGACTAGGTTAGTATAATAATGCCTAATCGACCAACTGTAAATCTCGAATTCGATTCCTGAAGAGGACAAGAATCGATGTCCATATTTCTGAGTCAAGATGTTGTAAATTTATTTTATCTAATTATTTCTGTCTATCGGTATACCCAATTGATTAACACCTATAATACATTTTGCGTTACAGTTGCGTTTAGGGGCCAGATCAATTTCTGTAATTCCAGGGATATTTATTTTACGCTTGATGACTCAAAGAAGGTTACAAGTTAGTTAGGTTAGTGTGATACATTCTTGGATTGTATCCCTATCACTGGACAAAGATGTCGGAGAAGGACCCGACATTAGCAATTGGTCCCTGTAGAAAGCAGGCAAGCGCATCCGAGCAACAAAATAAAACGTTCATTCTAAAGCCCAAGAACATATTTGCATACAAAGCATACACATTTCAAAAATGCTGAAACCTAACTTCTTCTTATTATTAATAATAGAAACTCATACTCAAAAACTAAGCTCCAGTTTAACAGATTCCATTATTAATATTATATTGTCTGTTGTAATACTACGTCTTACAACCGCAGTCGTACACGTTCTCGTACAGTAATAAAAAAGCTAATTGTATTATTGTAACTAACTGTATTATTTCAACACAATATTTTTTAATCAAGATAAAAAGAATAGACCGCAAAACATATTGACGCCACTAAGGTACTCTACACTACACGAATACTCTTCTAAAGGTGGGGAAAATAACAAATAACAAAAAAAACATGAGTTACCAATAGTACTATAGTATTTTATTTATAGAAATCTAAGACACTTTTGTTCTAAAAATGTGTTTCTCTCAGTTACCAGTAGAGGCTAAGTTCAAAGTTTTCATACAAATAATTGCCAGAGACGGTAGCGAGTATAATAAACTTAACAAGCCGTAAAAATGAAAAAAAATGAAAAATGAAATTTATTTATTTGCGGAATATATGTGTTAATGAGATGTTATAAAATATTCAAGTATATCAACATAACCTACCATATTTTGTTGTGCAAATATTTTAATATTTATAAAAAAAATATTATTTAAACTCCTGGTAAGGGCCCTAATCCTAAGTAGAGGGGAAATGAGATTGAGTCGCTGCAGCTTGCAGATTGTACAATAGCAACCTCTAATTGAGATGTTGCCCAAGGCATATTATACATACATAGGTATGCCACAGACTAGTTACCTCTTTCCGTTATTATACAAACAACAAAGATTATATAACTTGACCAAAATATCTGTAATGTATGCAATTAAAATTTTAATGTGTGAATATTTAGATTAATGTGACGTTTAGTAACAGTGGTAGCCTCTATTTTACATATTTTTACATTATTATCTGTACATACAGTAAAAAGGTCGGTTAGTAACCAAAACTTTAGTCAAGTACTGCTTGATTTCAAAATTCATGTGATATCAAACAGTTTAGATTAGGGCTTTCCAAACTGTGCGTTTGTTGGCATTGTTTTAGCAGCGTCGCGTGGGTCAATGCTGCCCAGTAAAGTTAGTTGTCAGAGTCTAATAACCTGCTATTGCCTATTGGGCTTGTACTTGTACTTGTTAAATAAATGGTCAAGGGAAAGGGCGTCGTAAAGAAATGGCAAAGTCCCAAAAGGTATCACAGTACAAATAAGCTAGGGAAGCCCTAGTTTAGAATGTAAGAATCAAGACATACGACAGACCATTTGTTTGCTTCTCTACTCATAACAATGCCATAAAATACTTAGTTATGGGTTTGAGGGCAGTTTCTCCATTTAGGACAGAATAGGACATACTGTACTTATTAATAAACATAGATTAAAGTACGCCAAGGTTCAACCTAGAATTACAGTCTTTATCACAATGTGATACAGACTATATTACCAACTTAACTTTAGTCCTACCTTAGTGTGTTTATTAAGACGGCAGATAATGTGTAATTGTAAAATTATTTTTAATTTATAAATGAAAAAAAGAGATAATCCCGTTGAATTCTTTTTGAGAGATCATCTTCATAATAGACAGCGTTCGAATACGGAGACAGGTTTAAAATTACACAAACCCACACGCACAAAACACAGACCATACGTAGAGGTATGGTCTAAGTTCGTATGTGATATGGTATGGTACTAGACCATACGTAAGAACTAAGAGGTATGTGTTAAGTAGAAGAAACATTTTATATTTACATCGTAAAGCTTATTATGTAAGAAATTAATGTCTCTAAATTTATTTCAAATCCATACCTTGATGATTAACTATAAATATTTGTTCTCTAGACGTCTTAAGGCAAACTATGGTTGGACCATACCAAATGCTAAGTATTTTAAAGATAATCTCAAACGGAATTTAAAATCAGGACGTCTTTGTTTCAACATTGTTATCTATAAATACATTATTTTATTAATGTTATTAGTATAGACTGTGTGGTATAGTACTACTATTTAAGTTATGCGCTTCGGCTTTACACTTTTTACTCTTTTTACACTATAATTTTATTTTTAAGTTGGCTCACCGAATCTAAATTTAAGCGAAATGATTAATTAAGTAATACCAACTTTATGTATGTATCTTTACAATACTTTCGGATTTCCGAAGCTTGATGAATATAGCCGAAGCGCATAATTTAAATAGTACTAGGTGTTAGGTATATACTGGTAGTATTATAGTTGTTCGTGTGGACAAAACCTATAAATACCGCTTCGTCATTTTTTCTTATCTTTAAAATACATTAGGATATCCGAAGTTTGACATATACAGGTGTGTATATTACAAAGTGCATTATTATGGATATATTCTATTACATCCTTTGTAGTAGTTAAATGATTTCTAGCTAGAATAGAAAAGAAACACCTCAAGTTCATGAGAAGAATCTCCAAAGCAATATAAAGGCCTATTGAGATGACGTGTGTTTTTTTCTAGAGTTTTCACGCAACACTTTCGTTGTCATTGAACTTGGAAAGCGGGGATGCTCTGTCATTGTCGTTAGATGGCTGAGAATGCACTCTCACTGTACACGCTTGGATGATGGTTAACACGCAATGATGAAATAAGAGTCGATATCTAATCGTAATAGTTACGAAATCGAAGACTGGTATAAGAATAACTGGTAGAAACCGCGTAACTAGGGTTATGTCAGTTTCTTAATGACCAAAAAAGGAGGAGGTTATATATTGGGCTACTTCAGCAAGTATTAGGGTACTCTTTAATAAATAGTTATTCCTCCGTCATTTCTGAAACGATTTTTAAATCTTTTTTTACATTTGGTGTAGCGTAATTTTGAGGTGGTTCCAATACGTGACCATCAAGTCAGGATCTGTAGCCCAAGCACGAATCCCTCTCGTTCTATGAGTGAATCCTAGAGAAATTGAAGAAAGTATTAAATTTTTGTGTACTTCGACATGGTTGAAGTTAAAGTCAGTTTTTTGCTATTTTACTAGGGTTACATTTTTACATTTAGATAATCATACGAATGCCTATATGGAATAGAATTTGCGCCGCCTAGAAGCCAAAATTGGTTGACTTACTGCCAATAGTGAAAATGGGGCCTTATCCACACTTTAACCCTAAAAAATAACAATTTTGAAAAACAGTGGGAAAATTAAATTAAATCGCAGTTTGATATTAATATTGATGACAATTAGAAAGTTACAAGTGCAAATTTGATCGAACTTTTACTATTTTAAGGATGAGCGATAACATCTGAGCGATGTTTCATGAGTGCGGAGCATAGATACACTTAATTGATTATAGAAAAAACTTACAGTTTAAAACCATACCAGCGAAGCTGCGGAATACGGAACGGCAGAGGTAGAGGTAAAGCCGTAAAGCCCGGTGTAGTTGTAAAAACCGCGTGGATAGCAACACATTAGTCATTAAAAAAAGGGTTTTACTGGATAAAATTAAAAAATTGCGATAGAAAGTTGAGATTCGGTTGGAACAGGTTATTTTATCGTTTTTATTAGTCAATTCACAATTTTTAATGGAAAAAGAACACTGTGTTTTTTCTTCTGATTATTAACTAATAATAGTGTAAAAGGAAAAATGTATGTTTTAATAAATTTGACATTTTAAAAAACAGTTATGTTAACACCAATTTTTCGTATTTTTAAATAAAGAAACACTTGTACTGTTTTATAAAACAGTACAAGTGTTTCTTCATTTAAAAATATGAATATTTGGAAGTTTTACCAAGCGCCGACGATAGAAAATATCAAATATACCAATTTTTCGTATATAATAAAAATAATAAATATTACTGGACAATTTACACAAATTGAATCTAACCTATGCTTGTCTTATGGGTGTTAGTCAACGACACTAATAAAAATACTTAAATAGATACCAGAATAAATTTAATAAACACCCAGACCCGGAAATGCAGACATCTAAATGCTCATCACACAAATGCCTGCTCCCGTCGGCAATCGAACCCGAGGCTCGCGGTTTGTCGGCGTAGTTAGGGGTGTACGCTAGCCACTCGACCAACGACGCGGTCAAATAATAATGTCAATGAAATGTTACTCCTACGTTAGTCCGTCTTTATCAATAAGACGGTTATGGTTTAAGAAAAAACCAGCGAAGTTGCGGGTGCAAGGGATAGGCAGAGGTAAAAGTTATAACGAGTGAAATTGAAAAATTGCGATCATCAGAAAGTTGAGGTTCGGTAGAAACAGCCAACAGGTTATTTATCGCTTTTATTAGTCAATTCACAACTTTAAATTGAAAAAGAAATTATGGTGTACTTCGAAAAATGATGTTTAATTAAATTTGACATTTTAAAAACAGTTATGTAAACACCAATTTTTGGTATATACGTGATCATAATTAAATTTTTTACAATTCCACTATGATGAATTCCATTATGATAAAGTTGTGGAAACTCGAAATTCCGAATGGTCTGCCTGAGCCGTTAGTCGTGACTTACGCTCACGAGTAGACTCGAGTATCGGACTTCCTCTGCTCCTCAACTATTTTATCTTTCCTTGGCATCTATTCTTTTATTTAAATACAGCGTTATGCTGGATTAGAGTAAATCCCGTAAATCTTTCAAGAAAAGAAACAAGCACACAAACCGTGTCGGTCTACATGGGGGTGTGGGTCTAGGTCCCCTATGTGGAATAGACCACCTACCTTCCTGACTGAAGAGGTGAATAGAATGCAGCCCCTTAACCGGGTAAGGACCCACCGCGTTATCTATTCCTGCCGCCATATTGATAGTGCCATGTTCCGGTACATAGGGTAGGGTAGCCGGTAGACATGCACTATTACAGGCCTAACATCCCGGCCACATCTTATCGACGCAAGTATAACATCTACGTTGTCTATAGGCAACAATCATCTCTTAACAATAGCTACCACCTATAACTACCAATAGCTTACCTTACGCCTACTAACTGCCTTACCTATTGGCATCGTCATAGCGTCGGGTCTCGGCATTGTTGTGTTCAGTTCCGGTTCAGTGCTGACTGCTGAGCAACGTAGGTGTTAGATTTGCACACTTCCAATCCTCTGTCTATAAGACATTATCTATGGTCTATAGGCGATAGCTTATTGTTTATAGTGGTTACGTCCTAGTTCTTGTCTCTATTCGTTAGGAGTTAAGACGTAAGCAAACAGAAACATTTAACTACTAGGTGGTAGAGTTTTGCAGCGACTCGCCCGGATTGGTACCACAGCCCTACCTATTCCTGCCACCATAACGTCATGACATGTTCCGGTTCGGAGGGTAAGGTAGCCGGTAAACTTACTTTTGCTCGAGGCCTGACATCCCGACCTCAGGTTGGCAACGCATCATTACTACCTTTGGTGTCTGCCTTCCTATATTATTAAAAAAACCTTCTATGTTTTTGAAAATTAGTAAAGCAACACCTTCACCTTTTATTATGTTTTTAAAGCATGCAAGCAAACGTTTTGCTATTTGTGAAAAATATGATTACAGATATACTTGCACCAAAAGAGGAATGGTGTTCTTCAAACTTGAAATCGAGATAAAACCTCTTGTTACTGACTTTTGATGGAGCTTGGAGGCATAACATCCCGGCTACAGGTTGGCAACGCACCTACCACCTTTGGTGTTTTTAGACGGCGTGAATTTCTTACCATTAGGAAATCAGTCTGCTTGTTTGTCATCCAATATCATAAAAAAATTACAAGGTTTTGTTTAACTTGTTACTTCTATACAGTTTTTCCAAACAAGACGGTTTCTAAGTTTTGGAAGAATATATGTATTTTCAAATACCTAATTACCATTTTCTCCACATCAATTTCAAGTATACAATATTTCGGTTGATGCACCTTATGAATTAAATACTTGCATAATATTATAAGGCTTCCAGTGAGAGATAAAGTTGCGACGCCCCAGTGTCGCACTCGGTGGGAAAGTGTAGGCGTTTGGACGAGCACTTGCCGCTTCACCGGCTACGAAAACTACACTGCACTAGCACAAAAAATGTTTGGAGATGAATATATTTCATAAATTTTCATACTGAAAGAGTACAATTAAGTTCTATTGTAGATTCATAGTTTCACCGTTTTTTTCGATTGATTCATGATTTAAGTACTTTCCTGACTGTACTTTCGAATTAAAAAAGACTGTTAGTCTTCGATTTTTTTCGATAGAAGTAATGCAGAAAAAAGTATGTTCACATTGATTTATGGCGATGATGATATTAATATTTAATAAATATTATAAAATTCTAAAAAAAGCTGCATATTAAGGTACAATAGATATTTATTTGGAACCAATTTAGTTGATTATTTGTGAGCCTTCGAAAACTGAAAAAATCTTCAAGAATTCTGTGTTTGTTTTCACTTTCAAGTCGTTAAAAATGTTTTCCACTAGATTACGCCCTTGGCTTTGCCTGCCGCTGATTGAATATTAAAATTTATACTTGTTTTTTTTTTCAAAATGTAGTGGACGTATATGTACTTTTTTAAATTGAAATGCATTAAGGTACGGGTTTTATTTCATAAACGTCCCGACATGTATGTACTTACGCAATGATATACATGTACATTAGACGCCTATGCACTTAAGCGTCTTACTCGTCCTAGTGTTAGTGTTGGGAAATGAATCAAGGTATCCTCGTTGTGTATTCGTAACAAGGTTCCTCTGGCGTTGAATTACTTTTCATAAAGAAAAACACAAATAAATGCGTGATGTCATCGTATTGCGACCTGCTTTTTTTAGGTATATATTATACCATCTTCAAGTAAAAAAATTTAACAAATAGTAATCTTTGAATTTTTCAACTGTAAGTAAATTCTATAGTTTTATTAATCTCCAATCAGTGTACCAGTAAGAAAGGTCCAGGAACTGCGCTCCATTGGCGTCGTCGTTACGCTGGCCCTTCGATACTACGAAACACCATCTGACGACTTTTTTATTTCTGTAAGGGACTTTACTGAGATTCTTATTACATTTAATCTAGATTGAGTCATTTTAATTTTACTTAATTTGCTGAGTCTTTGAGTATTTCTACCATACCTTAGGTATTCCTGTCGCCACACCTAATGACTGTATTTTGTTCTGGTTCGAAAGGTATGGTAGCTTGGGTAGCCGGTAGACTTGCACATTAGGCCTAACAACCCGGCCACAGGATAACGACGCACCTATAACATATACCAAGGTTTCCTTTACCTCTGGGGGGGTCGAGTGCTTGTTCGCTGTATTTTGCCATATAAAAACTAAATGTTGACATAGTTAGTAGCTGAAATACAGTAGCTCAAGTACAGTAGGTAAGTCACATTTATATTTTTCTAGTTGTTTTCTTTCTTTTCACCCTAAATCTAGCTTGTGAAACCGAAACTCCTTGGAATATCACGATAAAAAGAAGAAATTTCCTTTTACAAGATAAAATCTACCTATAAGCAAATAGTTGTTGAATTCAGGTGTAACAACAACAAACAAACAGGACATACACAAACATAGGTATTCACTTGTAATATTAGTAGGGATCTTTTATTTCTAATGGCTTTAAGTAATCGTGCAAACCTATTTGATTCCACATATGACGTTCCCCATACAGTTTACCAGAGATGAAAATACGCTGTTTATCTAGAAAAGAGAACGTGTGCAGGTAATACTGTGAATGTAGCGCTAGTACTGTCAATATGAAAGCTACACTCGGTATGCCTAATCTATGCTTATTCTATCGTTATTTTATAGAAGTAAGAGATCGGTATGTCAGAAAATCAGAGCGTTACAGAAAAGATGTGTTGTTACGCTCAGCGATTACATTTACGATAGTAGATCGAAGAGAGATTTAAAGAAAGAATTTGTGTAAAAATGAGAAAGGAGTGGAGCCGTATTGATACCCCGCCACGTATTATCCTCCTCCGGACCCAATAACCGCGGCTAACGCAAGACTCCCTCCCAACCCGAACACAAATTCACAAAACGTTACTCTACACCGTCGCCGCCGGTCTTGGCGATGAAGATCTCACTTGCTCCCTGCGCCTAACGCCGAGCGACGAGCTGCCACTACTCCTCCATCAAGTCCACCCAGTAAACAGAACACAGCACCAAGTCGAGGTACGGTCTTCTAGGGGACTGCCCTTGTTGCTGGCGTTGCTTGTAGGTAACAGTCCAATTCATTTAAATAATGATGTCTCAGGCTGAGCACTGCTCAACCCAAAATAGTCCGGTGAAGTTGTAAAAACCTCGCGGCTAGCAACATTTTGGCCATTTAAAAAAACAGAGATTTAAATAAATAGTTTGTGTAAAAATGAGAAAGGAGTGAAACCAAATAGTTTAAAATACAAAAAAAATATCACTCTTGTTAAAATATTATCCCTGGCATACTTACTTCGGCAATCATCAAAGCTTACCTACTGATGATAATAACAATGATACTAGCATCGCCTCTATATGTAGTTATCCAGTCTATATATTTTCACCTCTGTAGTCTAGCGGTTCAGGTGTTGGAGTTGACTGCATGAGGTCCCGGGTTCGAATCCCGAGTCGGGCAACAAAAAGAAAATTTCGGTTTTCCAATTTTGCTCAGGATTGTATATGTGTCCGGTTGGCGATAGGCTTGCCACCTATGACATTGTGATTTGTGGGACTTAGTGTCTTCAACTAGTCGTTGGTGCCCTACCTACCTACCTCCTCTACCTCTTCGGGGATATGGGCGTGAAGGTACTTTTTTTATACTAGTATAGGTACAAGATAGTTATAATATTAGGTATGGTCAGGAACAAAAGAGTACTGTGCAGCAACTTGTCTTTAGATAGACTAAGCGTTTTGGTTGCTCCTGAAAAAAAATCGTATTCTGGTCTAGAGGTTAAGTTAGCCAGTTCTTGTACATCAAGTTACCTCGACCACAGGACAGCCACCTTGTGTCTATAGCCACAGTTGTCTCCGTCAGGCGTCAGCAGTGTCTTAAACAATTAAGCCCGTCACACACGTAGCTATAATGTATATTAATATGAACTATAGCAAGACATATTACAATATATTTTCTATACAAATATTCAAGCGACCGCACACGCAACTATAATATATATTTCTATGACGCCACCAACGAATATATTATCGCATATTAATACATTTAACTGGATATTATGGTATAGCGTGCAAACGCTAGGGAGTCCATCAATGAATGAGGGCAAAATATAATATATTATAGCAACGTCTCCGTATGTGGTAGCTTACTTTAATATATATATTATAGCGGGGCATATTAATATGTAGTTCCTGGATGACCGAGCTTTGCTCGGTATTTTTTTTTTGTTTTTTTATAAATTGTGTTTTTTGGAAATTATATTTAAGTACGAATTACACAATTAGTCTAACCTCAAAGCAAACAATCATTGACTTCGTTACTTAACAACGCCATCTGCTGGAACTTTAATAATTCGCCAAAAATAGTATTATTATTCGCCAATAGATGTCAGGAAGAGTCATAATAAATTGGGACTACTCAAACGCCTCCTATTTGTTAAACACGAATAAAACAACATACAAGAATTGCTCGTTTAAAGGTATAAGATAAGATT